>PVJL010012458.1:13245-37208 GCA_004026885.1 Lyroderma lyra | reverse complement strand
TTCCGCTTTCTCAGTGGCACACCTGCTTGCCGCAGGTCTTCCAGAACGTGGATCACTTTCAACAGATTCTAGACCATCTTTGAAGCATGTGTGCCACACTTTTATTTGTACAACACCGACTGTGCCATCCTCAGAAGCCTTATGAATCACCCGAATAGTGTCCTCAGAGACATGTTCAAGCTTCACACAAAATCTGATGCAGATTCACTGCTCTGCTTACTCAGTCATTTTAAGTGCTACGGGTACCCAGTACGCATTGTCACTCAAGGGCGTTTAATGTCCCCCCTGACTAGTACAGTGAAGTTGTCATGGTTCACACATGGGATTCCAGTACACTCTCCTCAGCTGCCAGGTTACATCAATGTTGTCCAAACTGATCTTGTTATATTGACAATGGCTGGGTATTTTCCACACCACCGTTGTATAATTTAAGAGAGCAAAGGATTTGAATAGACATTTCTTCAAAGAAGATATACAAATGGTCAATAAGCACTAATCAGTAGGGACATACAAATCAAAACTACAAAGAAATACCACTTCACACCCACTGGAACAGCTACAGTCCAAAGGACAGACAATAACAAATGTGAGAAGAATGTAGAGAAACCAGAACCTTCACACACTGCTGGTGGAAATACAAAATGGTACAGCCACTTTAGAAAATTTTGGACAGTTTCTCAAAAGGTTAAAGTTAAGAATTATCTTGTATGTGAATAACTCTACCGAGTAATAACTATACAAGATATTTAAAACTTATGTCCAATAAGAACTCATTTATGAATGTTTTTAAAGCATTATTCATAATAACCAGACAGTAGAAACAACCCAAATGCCATCAACTGATGAATGAGTAAATAAAATGTGGTCTACCCATGTAATAAAGTATTATTTGGTCATAAAAAAGGAATGAAGCACTGATACATGCTACAACACAGATGAACCTTGAAAACACTATGCTCGGTGAAGGAAGCCAGTAGAAAGGCTATATGTTACATGATTCTTTGAAATATCCAGAATAGGCAAATCCATAGAGACAGAAAACAGATTAATGGTTTCCAGAAGGTAGGGGTTGTGGGGAATAAAGAGATATTGTTAATGGGTATAGGGTTTGGTGGACTGGCATGAAAATGTTCTAGAATTAGACAGTGGCAATTATTCCAAAATTCTATGAATACACTAAAAACAATTGTACACTTTAAAAGAGTGAATTTTATGGTATGAATTATATCTATGTACACTGTAAAGCTGTTTTTTTAAGTAGTTCTAGAAGAAAACAGTAGGTAGTGGAAAATATCTTCATGTAAACAGGAAACAAAAAGCATTAAATGTGCAAGCAAAATTTGACAAATGGGACTTAACGAAAGAGATTATTAAGAGAGTGAGAAGAAGGCCCCTGACTGAGAGAAGGTATTTGCATCATTATTTTCAACAAAAGAGGCTCAATTCAAAATATATAATGAACTCCTACAAATTGATAGAAAAAGACAATCTAATTTTTTAAAAGTGAGCAAAAGCTTTGAACTGACAGTTCACAAAACTGGTTATTTAAATGACCAATAAACATTTGAAAAAGTACAAACCTCAATCATCAGGAAATGTGAATTAAAACCACTGCATCTCTACCAGAATAGTTCAAATTAAAATAACTGACAGTAAGAAATGATGGTGAGGATGTGGAGTAACTGGAACTTTCATATATTATTTAAGGAATGTAAACTGATATAACTGCTTGAGGAAGCTGTTTAGCAATTCTACTTCTGGGTAAATACTCAGCAAAAACAAATCTTCATTACACCATTATTCATAATAGTCCCAAACTGGAACAACTTAAATGTCCACCATGTAGACTGGATCAATAAACTGTGGTATATTCAGACAATGAAATACTACATAGCAATGGAAAAGGAAAAACTATTGCTCAATACAACAATATGGATGAATCTCACAGACATAATGTAGACCCGAAGAAGCTGGGGAGAAAAAGAATACCATACACTTCCACATATATGAAGTGCAAGAGTAGGCAAACCAATCCGTGGTGGTAGTGGTCAAAATGGTGCTTATCTCTGGGGGTTTCAGATTAGAAAAGGGCCCAAGGGAACCTCCTGTAATGCAAGACATGACCCATACCTTGATCCAGGCAGTGATTACATCTAATAAAAATGTGTGGAACTGCTGACGTAAGATCTGTGTGTTTACTGTTATACCTCAATAAATTATGTATTTTTAAAAAAACACCTTGACTGACCACTGAGACCAGGTTGACTGAAGTTAAGAAGTTAGAATGTTCATTAGAAATAAGTGTCTGTAGCGGAGGGGAAGGGCAGCTCCCTGGAGAAGGTGGTAATGGGGTGGGGAAAGTACAGAAGGTCCCATCTCCCCATATGCACACTCAAAAGCAAATGTTTTGACATGCATATGGGTGTCCATTTAGCCACCTTTCTGACAAAAGAAGCCTCAATCAGCTCTGGCCATTCATGATCTCAGTCAACTTGGCGAGGCTAAGGGCTAAGGAGTACAGAGTGGGAAGATGGGGCCAGCTGGCTTCCTTGTCTCCATGAGAGTCACAGCCTGATGCTGGGAGATAGGAGCAGTTGAGCCTGTCATATTGTTACATGCATAGCTTCTTTATGGGAGGGACCCAAGGAGTAAACATATCTTTCTCTCTGCTAAGAATCCTCTAGTCTTGCCAACTTTCACCAAAGCTGAAACTGACCTCATGCAATACCCAAACGCTTGGTGGAGAGGCACCCTTTGCTATTAGATAGTGGGCAAGCTGCCCAGGAATAGGCCCTGGCTGCATACCATTTTAAGACTGATGGGCTCAAAGAATGCAGCCATACCCTGCAGGGCAGCTGTCAGAATACAGATCCATTTACCTACACCTAGTCACAATGTGTTCCATTACTAGGAAAAAAATATTTTTTAAAATACATACTTTTTTCCCTTGGGAAAAAAAGCCTGAAACCAGGAGCTTGCAACCCCACCTTTCCATCATTACACACTGTGGCACAGGCTCAAAGGATAGGCTAATTTTGCAAAAGGGAGGCTGGAATCTGCCACCCATAGACAGAGCTAGGTGGGGGCAGCCAGTAGAAATGGAGGCAGCTGAGGGATTCAACAGAGCTGCCCATATCATACTAGGAACTTCAAGCTGACCTGCTAAATCAAACCTTAAAGATCCATCCTCACACCTCCCTTGAGCCTGGCAGCAGACACAGCAGGTGTGCAGATCATAGGCCCACTGGCAGATACCCGCATCAGCAGCAGGGCTTTTTAGACCCATTGGCAATGCCATGAGGCCTATAGCAGGAGGGACCGGTTGTCAGAGAGAATGAAATCAGACAATAAGGAGACATAGGAGATGCAAGGGGCCAAGGCTGCTATCTGTTGAACCCCCACCAAGGAAAGGTCCCTGGTAATGAGGTTCGCTGCCTTTCAGGAAGAGACCTCTGCAGGGAGCACTGGGTAACGGTGGCCAATCTGCTTAGCATCTGTAGGCAGGAGAGTTCATCTTCTTAACTGGTGAAATGTGAAGGCTACTGTGTTGCCATGGTGATCTGTATTAGAGAACACTGGGGCCCACCTGGATAGGCCGTCACTTCATATGCCTTCATTTATTTCCTCTTAAAAAATATATTTTAATAGAGAGTCAAAAGCAGTGCAGGTAATAAGCATAATGAAAGGCAGGCTAGCTGTCTCTGAGGTGATCTGGTCACCTCTGGGAGACTGAGCTGGAACTTAGTGGAACATTCACACACTCAGCAAGCTTGTGCGAAGCCTGGGACTCTGGCGAGGGGCTGGGCTAGCCAGGCTTTATGGGAGATAAAGTCAACCTGCCAAAGCACCTGAGATCATCCATAATAATTACAGTAAAGGTGGGAAGTACCGAGTTCTACTGTTAGAGCTACCAAATGCTGAGGAGCTCCAAGGAGAAAACATTCCTTACGGTTAGAAAGATCAGGAAAAAGCTACATAAAAGACAGGAGGTGGACATTCATGAACACCTCCCCTTGCCGAGCTTTGCTTCTACAGGTCATCTCACTCATGCCAACAAGCACCAGGCCAAGCATGCCACCTTCTAGGGAAGAGCTCTGAGGAAGAAGGTGAACGGCCCAAAAAGTTGGATGGTGGCCAAGTCTGGATTCCAGCCCAGGCTCGTGTGACTGTCTGCAGCACATTCTATGGCCCCCTGGTGGCATTCAACCTAGACCCACAGAGACCGCATTTCAAGTAGGAACCGGTGCTGGCACCCAGCACTGACAGCAGACTCCCAGAGGCAGTGTAGCACAGGGCACAGAGGAGAGAGGAATGAGGGCCAGCTGAGGCAGGAAGTTCCTGAAGGGAAAAAGGTCAGATGCAGCCTTGCATGCCACCTGCGAAGCTGGGAACTGCACAGGGTTCAGTAGAGAGAAGCACAGCAAGACTATAAACAAGTAAGCTGGATAGCAGCTGACCAACCCTGGTGTCGGGGCCGTGCAGCAAGGACCATGCACCTGGAGGCATCCTTGAAGCAGGGACCCTCAGGCACTAGGCCTTCTCTAGATGATGTCACAGATGTGGAAACGCACAGTCATCTGACAGGGAGAGGAAGCCAGGGCCTTTTTGGGGTAACTATTAATGCCCTAGAAGTGGCTTTCCAACATCTGCCAGGAAAGCTTTTCATTAAAACAAACGAACAAAAAACACAAGAGGAAAATCTATCTGACAAAACCCCAAGGTACTTGCTTATTAAATAAATAAATAAATAAATAAATAAATAAATAAATAAATGCATTCCTCTTTTCTATAGTGCTCTGCTGCCTTCTGGCTTTCAGTCGTTAAAATAGGCAAGAGCATTTTGCAGAGGTACAGGCCCTGAGCTCACTCACCATAATCCACCCAGAAGGACAGGTGATTGTGGGAGGTATAGGAGCTTCCACACCTTTACAAAAGGGTCTCCAGCAGGACTCCTCAGATAACAAGCTCCCTGGTGCATATCCAAGATTCCATTTGTGCTCCCATCACTGTAGGTAAATCTGTTTATAGGTACACAGCTCAAGAACAAGCTCCTCTGTCCCAACCCCTCAGGCCCACACCCAGCATCTTAAAGAGTCCCAAGATTATGAAAGCCAGAACGATCCAGAAGGGAAACAGGCTTCCTTCGTCAATGACAGCTGGCTGGTTGGAAAAGTCCATCACTGGGCACATCTACAAAGAAAATATGAGCTGTGAGAAATCCAGGTGGTCCCCCCAGCAGAGCCAAGCAATGGCTCCCCAGTCCACACAACCACCTGGGCATTGGTTGTTTGTTCAGTCATATTCAATATGACAAAGCCTCTGTGTACCTGGCCTCGTGCTGGGCTCCCGTCATTCTCCAAACAAATCTGCTTCAAGCACATAGTTTATACAGTTGCAGGACGACATATTAATAATACAAATAAGAACAGTCCTCAAGTACATCCTACCTCAGGTCGATATAGACATAAGGTGCTCTGAAGGAGGAGGGGACAGAGGCAGAGGAGGAAGAGGAGAAGGAGGGGGATGAATCAGAAGGGCTCCCAAAAAGAAGAGGATACTTGAGGTTGATGTCAGCAGATAACACTTCCCTCCGCAGAGTACCGCGAAAGCACCTTCAAAGCAGAAGGTACATTCCAAGCAAAGCACAGAGGATACAATTGTGGAGTGTTTTGTAAATGGTGAAAAGTTCTGTGCCTCCAGTAGGAGTTCAGGTATCTTCCTTGGGGAAGAGCTGGGATGAGGCCAACAAGAGGCACAGCTAAGCACCTTGACTGCTAGGCTATATGACTGGGACTTGATCACAGAAATGAAGGAAAGCCTTGCATGGTTTTGACTAAAGGAGAAGTATCATCAGACATGTTTTCCTGATGGATAATTCTGGGGGCAGGGTGGGGGATGGGTCCCAAGGGAACAAGGACTATGGACAGAGAGATCAGGTAGGGGCCAAGAGCCTGCAGAGCCGCAGCTAGGTTCAAGACTGTAAAAGTGGTTGTGGGGAGAAAAGAGGATTGACTTAAGAGGGAAAATTTAAGGTTAAGTGAGCAGGATTTGTAACTGGAAACAGGGAAGAGAGAAGGAGGGGTTGGGGATGCTAACCAGGTTTCCATTTTTCCATTAACCTACCTAGAGAACACCAGGCTAAGAGGAGACTAGGGAAATGAGACAGAGAAATCCGAACCGGATATGCCACGGAATTAGGAGTCTCTAGTGTAGGGTGAACAGCTGAAACCATGAAAAGGTAGGACGTCATCCAGAGGGTCATCTATTCATTCAAAATAGGGTAAAACCCTGGGGATCACCAAGATTTAAGGATTAGGTAGGAAATAAAACAAGGTCTTGCTGAAAACATAACCCTACAATAAAAGGGCTTAGGATACTGACTTCCTCCTATGTTTTCTCCAAGGCTCATCATCAACAAACTGAAAGTCTCCAAAGTTTGGGTGAGATTCATAAAATGCTTCCTGCCTGTGCTTGGACAGAAAGAGACAAAGTCCCTTAAGGAGGCAGAGAAGTGGTGACAAAGAGCTGCCTCCAACCCTTTTAAAACAAACCCATGTCTTTCGTTCTGTTCTCTCAACAGAAAGCTTTCCTACCTACATTTCTTTCTTATTACATATGATTTCAGGTAAATAAACCACACTTGAAAATTTGTACCTCAATCCAGAGACACAAAATCAAGAAAAGCCACACATCAATATTCTAGGTGCAATAAGCCTAGCAAAGTTTCTAAGTCTGATGCTGGATTCAAAACAATCCCTTTGGGGAATTCCATCCTGTACCCCATAAATACCGAGCTGGGTTTAAATTCTTTCTCATTTTTCCTCCTGTCTGGGTAAGAATTTTAAAAATCTAGAACAACTTCCACACTTTCCTGGTAGCTCCCTCAAGCTACAGCTAGTGTCCTGCAACTAACTAATGTTTTGAGGTTCCCTCTGGGCAGATACCCTCCTGGCCCCAACTAGACCAGCTCTGGACCTCTAAGAGAGACTCGAGGGCCTGGAACCATGACTAGTCAGGAAACAAGCAGGCAAGGGTGGGGGCCCTGGATCCAGCATGTGCCAAGCCAATTGACAGGTAGCTGGGCCATGCTGTGCAGGTCAGGAAAGGGGTCTCCAGCCAGGCAGCCCTGGCAATAGGGCCTCCCTGTCTTCATCTGCAAAAAGAAGAAACCCAAGGCCTTTTTCAACAAGTGTTCGTGATGAGTCAAGGAGCTAATGTGGGTAAAAGTACTCAGCAGTGGACAGAGTTACATTTCTTACAGTCCTTCCTCTCACTGGGGACTACAGTGTAGAGGTAGCTACAACTTTAGGAAAACTCATTGAAGTAAGGTAACCATTCATATTCCCAATGTCTTCCTCAAACAGCCAACTGCCCTAGCAATTATTTTAAAATAACAGCAATAATGTAATGTATTTACATTAATTCTTAACTGACTGACCCACAACCTCATTTGATCCTTAATAATAATCTAATATGGTTAATAGATAGAGACAGTATCCCCATCAACAGGATGAGAATGCCAAGGTTCAGAGAAGTGACCTGACTTGCCCAAGATCATTTAACCAATAAAAGGCAAAATGAGGATCTGAATTCAAAACTTAAACTATTTTTAAATTTTAAGTAATTCTTGCTAACCAATGTTGCCCCAGTAAGTCTAACAATAAAAAATTATACTAAAAAAAAAGATTTATTGACCCACTGCTTGCTACAGGTAAGAAAATTTGCATAAAATATCTGATTTAACTTCTGATTCTAAATCCCATATCCTTCTAAAACACCATGATGACTCCCTAAAAAAAAGATTCATATTTAAAAAGTTTCATTTTTACAAACTTAATCAGATTTATAATATATAAAGCAAGCATTATAGATATATAATAATGGTAGGTTCCAAGACTGCTGGGAGGAGAAACCACAGACACCAGCACCTCCAACAGGAAACCTCCAGGATGAGGAGACAAAATATACTGGGTCATTCAAAGATACATGAAAACCTAGCATGTGATTAATTTGCATGGTGACAAAGGATTACTAGACTTTGTGGTGATCACATCATAAAGTATATAAACTGAAACTAATATAATATTGTATGCCAGCTATATTTAAATTTAGAAAAAAATCCCAGGGCGCCAATTAATGGACAAAAGAAGAAATAGTCTTCCACAAAAAGCAGTTATCAAAAAGTTTCAGCAAGAAATGAGATGCAACTCAAAAGGCATAAAATAAACAGGAAAACATTCTTTAGTTATACTAGAAGCCAGAGTAAGATGATCTTGCCAATTTTTAAAATGAGGCTGATAACTGATCATGTGAAAAATACTTATGCTTTTTTCCTCCAAATGCAAAGTCACATGTGGACTGAAGACCTCAATCAGGCCACACAGCAGAGGGGAGGAAGGGAGACCAGATCTGTATGTCCAAATTTGCATTCGGGACTCTTAGGAAAATGGCCAAATATATTCTACAAAACCTGGCATTTCTAAGACTTCATGGAGAACTGGGAATACGCCTGAACAACCTGAAAAAGAGTGCCTGTGATGTCTGTCTACACAAAGAACTTCCAGGGTACAAGACTAAAAAACTGCAGGCCCATCAACTTCACTAGAGGGTTTGAATCCATCAACTTCACTAGAGGGTTTGAATCCATCAACTTCACTAGAGGGTTTGAATTTTTTTCTTCTAAGACTAAAGCTATGTTGTTCCCTGATTACCACCAGCAGTATGGGCATGGAAATAAAAACAAAAATCCACCTGCAAATACATGAAAGGAAATGTGCCATGTTCTGCATGGCTGTATGAAGAGCAAGTCCTGCCAGGTTAGATTAATCTTTGAGGCCAAAATAATAGACCCACAGGGCTTAGGGTCACAATGTCTCACTTTGGCAGGAAATTAGACGCTGTCCCCTATGACATGGTCATCAATGACAAGGAACAACCATGAGATAAAGTGCCTTTAAGCAAGAAGCTAAATGCCTGGCAGACTGCCTACAGTTCACATCAGTAAGCCAGTGCTTCTGGGGCATATAAGCAGGGATTTCATAAACAGGACTATGTTTATGAAATGTAGGACTATGTAGGAATATGTTTTAGGTCCAAATTTGTCAACAGCCTCATCAAACACCTCATTGCCATCGTGCTGGCGTACTAGGGATTAAATGCATTAAAGGTTTGGGGCAGGGGAAAGAACAGAAAAGTGGCCACACACAGAGAAAATATTTGAAAAGCAGTCACAAACAAGTGGCTTACAACCCACTTTTGGTCAACAGACATGTTCTATTTGGTTAGCAAAGATTAAAAATAATGAATTGCCAACACTTAAAAATGGGGAGATTTCACGGAAAACTCTGTATTTCTGACTTAGAAAAATAAGAAAATGTGTCCCCGTTAGCCCCACACTCCTACCGAGCAACAACCAGGTGCAGCTGGAGATGGGGTCCCCCAGTCTGGGCACAACAGGCACTCTTCAGTTTTCCCATAGTCCCCACCATTCCCCATTACCTAAACCCGAGCTTAGTTTCACCCAATTAACCCTGCGTGGCTTCTATAGGTGTTGGAGTTAGTTAGCTCTTGATTAGAATTATAATATTATGTAGAAGTTCAGTACAGTAACTTATAAAAATAAGTGAATCAATACAAAGAACTACAGTTAGGAATGAAACTCAAACTGCAAAAAAATGGCACTTTTTTCCTCAATGATTTTGTATTCTTCAGAACTCTCTCCTAAGTGCTTTCCCCTTCTCCTCTCACACATGTTCTATAGACACATCCTATCTGCTCCTCATCAATGCAGGGACTGGTGGCTCACACTCAAGGTCTCTCATCTGGAGGTCCAGTCTCCAGGACAGCTGATGCACCTGGATACACAGGCTTCTCTCAAGTGTCCACAACTGAGCCTGTCTTCTCTTGCCACCCCCCCGCCCCGCCCACTCACCTGCTCCTCTTCTTATGTCCATAGCTCAGAAAGTACCCATCACCCACTCAGGAACCTGAGAGCACCAACACTGAATCTTCTTCATTTTGTCTTTTTCTCTTTTTTCTTTCAGTGAACTTTCTAATTTGGAATAACTTCAGATTTACAAAAAAGCTGCAAAGATAATACAGCTCTTGCATTCTCCTCACCCAGTTTCCCCCGATGCTAACATCTTATATTACCATGATACTTCTGTCCCAACTAAGAAGCTAACTTTACTATTGCTTAAACTCGAGGCTATTCAGATTTTACATTTTCCACTATTGTCCTTTTTCTGTTCTCCAAAATCCAATCCCAAATATGGCATGGCATTTATATCTCCTCTCTTTTAAAAGTTCATTTCTATTAACATCAAATAGTAGAAGTCTATCTATATCTGCCTCACTGCTCATTTTCCCATAGATAACAGAGATTATTTTAGCTGTTTCGTCAAGGACCTGCCTCCATTTTTCTAATTCTGCCATCTACTGACTTACTACTGTGAAAGATGAAGATTTAGCTTCCTTACACATATCTCCATACATAACTCTCCTTGCCCTATCATCCCAATTGGTTGGATCGTAACACTTGTATAGCTCAATATTTAGTGTTTACAGTATGACTGTGTAAATATTATTCATAGATGAGCAGTTATATTTCCCTTCTAGTGTAACTCTGGAATTCAATGTTTATTTGTTCTAGGAATTGTAAAGACATCACACCATTGTCTTGTAGCTTCCAGTGTTGCTGTTGTATGAAGACACTGATTCTTAACCCTTCGTATATAACCTCTTCTCTTTTCCTCTTAAGTTACATAACTTTAAGGAGGCCCCAATGGTCCCTATCTCCTGATAGTTGCACCCTTGTAAGGGCAGTTCCCTCCTTTTGAACATGGGCTGGATCAAGCAACTTGTTGCTAATAATGAGAATATGGTAAAAGTGATGGGATGTCACTTCCAAGGTTACAAAAGACGGTGGCTTCTGTCTTGCTCACGTATCTCTTGCTCACTCTGATGAAGTAAGCTGCCTCATAGAGACAACCTAGTGCCAAGGAACTGAGGCCCTCGATGCAATGGCCCACAAAAACTGAACCCCGCAAATGTCACATGAATGAGCAAGGAAGCAGATCCACCCTGGTCAAGCCCGGTTGGATCGCAGCCGTAACCAACACCCACCTCAATGGCGGCCTTGTGAGACTCAGAGCACAATGACCCAGCTGAGCTGCAGAAACCATGAGACATAAATGTTGTTCTAAGCCACGGTTGGCAAACCATAGCCCTGGAGTGGCCATGGGCTTTTTTTGTAAATAAAGTTTTACTGGAATAGTCATATCCAATCTTTTGGGTATAATCCATGCCTGCTTTCGTGCTGCAGTAGCAGAGCTGAGTAAACTGTACCATCCACAAGCCCAACATACTTACTTTAAGAAGAAGTTGGCCACTCCTTGTTCTAAAGCCACTAAGTTTGGGAGTGATTTGTTATGAAGCAACAGATAATATGTCTTTCTCTCTGGAAACCTGTAAGGTCAGTTTTGGTGCTTTATGTTCTAAAATTTCCTGAAGGTGTAGCCTGGTTATAGATCAATTCTCAGAAGCTAATGGGCTGGGAACTGAGGGGCCCTCTAAATCTGGAAGGTCTTGTTTCTCAGTTCTGGGCAACCTTCTGAAATCATTTCATTAATAATTTCTTCCGTTTTCTTTCTGTACTGTTATTTTTTTTTAGATGTTTGACTTCCTAGACGAAGTCTCTGATGTTCCTAATGTTTCTCTCATAATCTATGTCTTTTTTATTCTACTTTCTGGGAGAATGCCTCAAACTCTATTTTCCAGCCGTTCAATTGAATTTTTCATTTCTGGTGTCATATTTGTTTTTATAAATTCATTTTTATTGTTAGACTTATTGGGGTGACATAGCAAGGATTACATAGGTTTCAGGCATACAATTCTACAGTGCATTGTCAGCTTGATGTATAATAAGTTCACCACCTAGTGTGCATATTTTTAATTTCTAAAAGCTCTTTCCTATTCTCATTTTATGTATACGATATTTCCTCTAATCTAAGGATATGTTTAAACTGTATAAAAGGTTTTCTTCTGTTCTCCTGCACTGTTTCCTATGTTCCTTTTTCCTTTGTTTATTTGTTTGTTTGCTTGTTTGGACTACAGAGGCTGCATTGTTTTAGTCTTATATTTGTATTGGTTTATATTTTGGTCATGTCAGAGAAAGTTATCAAATGTCTGACGATCTCTTGATGGGATGTCTTCCCGTATTTAAGAATGAAACAATAACAAACTGTTGCAAAATCTGTTTCCATGGGAGCAATTTGTCAATGGGAAGGATGATCTGGTTCAGAACATTTTACTGAAGAAATTCCAACTTTCAGTGTTCGTGCAGCTTTTCAGTTGGACTCTTCAATTTCTCATAAAGGAATGGTTTAATCTCCTGTCTGGGAGGGTTATGCCTGTGCTCTTGGAGTCAGGCAGGTATGAAGGGTCTCCCCTGGTCTTGAGCATGATGTATTGTTCTCAGTAATGCCTGCTTTCTCTGCATTCAGAGTTCTTCCACTTTAACCTGGAGAATAAACGGCGGGTCTTCTGCACGTGTGAAGCAGGTACAGTCCACCACACTACACAGGTGGGGAAGGGCTCTGACTACTTCTCACACAGACTTTCTCTACCTTACTCCCTAGACCCCATTTTCAGAAGGGCCTGTTCCCTCCAATTTTGGAGCTCTCTGGGCCTCCCTGACATGCCCCAGCTGTTTCTGTGGTTCTGTGCTATAGACTTGAGCTCTAGCTTTCTTTCATCTGCTTAGTCTATTACCCACCAGTCATCGGCCTCTTCTCCAGCTATCACCATTTGTAGCCTTCACCCTCCTCTCCTGGTGTTTTTATCCTCATTTCAATTGGGCTTGGGAAAGGAGCCAAGGTGAATGGTTGTGTTCAATATGCCATTTATAACAGGCAGCCAGGCGCCCTCGATTCTCACAGACTTAAAATCATCGAGTTCTATAATTCTGTTTCCTTGCTATCTCTTTAATCATCCGTTCCTCTACAAGTCTATTGCTATTTCTCCAGGACAGGCATGCACCTGTGATGTGTTCTCCTTATCTCTCACTCAAGTACAGCCAGTATCCTTGTTTCCTTGACTTCCCTTCTCTCCTTCCCTCTAAGTCACTCTTCAGTACTGTCAGTTTAAAATGCAAGTCAGATCATTGACACTCCCAACTGTTGTAGGCTGAATCTGTCCCCCCAAAATTCATGTATGGGAGTCCTAAACCCTAGTAACTCAGAATGTGACCTTATTTGGAGATAGTATGTACAGAGGTAATTAAGTTAATACAGAGTCATTAGGGTGGACCCCAATCCAATATGACGGGTGTCCTTATAAAAAGGGGAAATTTTGGACTTAGACACAGACCTGCACACAGGGAGAATTCTCCTCCTCATTTTCAAGTCTTTGTATATGTTGTTCCCTCTGGCTTGAAATTTGTCTCTCTGCTCTTCTTTTCCACCTCCACCCAGCTAGCTCCTTCTCAGTTCAGGTCTCTGTTCAGACATAAATGAATTCTGGATCTCTCTCTCTCGCCCCCAGCCCCTGCACACACAGAAACCACAACATGTTCCTGGGCTTTATTTTGGCAGCACGTACTCTGTGCGTTCCTTATGCATAACATTATACAGTATTGCAGTTGCCTGATGGTGTCTCCTATGCCTCCCCAACACGGAAGCGTCGGGAGGGCAGCCACGCCCGCCCTGCCCACGGGTCCCTCCCAGCCCAGGCGGAGGCAGCGTGCCCCGGCGGGCGGTGAGCAGCCCAGCACGATGGACAGAGGCTGCACGTAAGCAGTGCCGCCAGGAAAGCATTTACGGGCTTCCGCTCTACGAAGGGGTCCGTCCGCCCCAAATTAAACCGCAAAGATGCTTTTTTCAACTTGAAAAACCAATTCTAAATTTTAACAAAATAAATAAATGTGCAAGAACAATGAGGAAAATTTAGAAAAGAATGAGAAAGGCTTTGTCTTATCAGATAATTAAAACAGTTTAGGTCTCTAAGATAATGTTAACCTAAAAAAGAAAAAAGTACAGAATAGTATAATATGTACAGTATGCCACCATTAAAAATGAAATAAATGTTCACTTTTGCTTGAATGTGCATTTAAAAAACATCACAAAAAAACTAGGAGTGTGGAAAGTGTGTGAGTGGGTTAAGGGGTTGGGGGGAGACATTTTATATCTTTCCATAGGTTTTGAATTTTCAATTATGTAACTATTTTACTTAAAAAATACATTTTAGAAATTTTAAGCATTGTAGCATGAATACATCACAGGTGCATGCTAGTTTATGTAGATAGATAAAGTCAGAATAACAAGAAACAGAATAACAACCTCAACTAAACATGGGAAATTAATTTCTGAAAAGAAAGCTATGTCAAATCAATGGATCCATTGACTACAAATGTCTTAATTAGTAAATGCTATTGAGACAACTACTAATCAATCTGAGAAATAAAATTTTGACCACCTACTATATGCCATACAAAAATACATTTCAAATAAACCGAAGTATAAGTTAAAAATAAAACCATAAAATTACTAGAAAATTATATATATAGTATATACATATACATACACACAGTAAAATATTTTTCTACAGATGTTTCTTGGAGAATAATCTAAAAATACATATCATAATTTTATATTTGCATATAATTTGACTAAGCAATGCCAGTTTTAGGAATTTAACCTAAAGGAAATATGGACAAAAGAAGCTAAGATGTAGATGTATATTTTGCACAGTGTCGATTTTAACATTGAAAATGGGAAGTAAATTAAATGTATTATAATAAAAGGAAACGGCTTTAAAAATTACACATATCATAAAATGTTATGCAGCCTGTTAAAAACATGATGTAGACCTATATATTTAATGACATGAAAATACCCACACATTTTTGTTAAATGAAACAGACATTTACAAAAGGACATATAAAGTATGAAGCAAGACGTTACCAGTCTCCTTTCTCTGTAGACAGTGGAGTTTTAAGAGTTCACTGTCTTCATTTTGCTGTTTTGTTGTCTGACTTTCTCCCACTAACATCCAACCCAGAAAAGGAGAAGGTCACGAGGCTCAGGCTGGGGCGCCACCAGTGGATTGTGGCTGTCAGTCGTATACAGGAGAGGCACCGGGAATGTAGGGTGACATCAGCTGCATGCATCTCTGACACAGGAGTCACATCATGCTGGCTCATCTCCCAGCCCTGGTCCTGCTACAAAGGCCACTCTGGAGAGTCATTTCTCCACACTTAACAGTTTTTCTAAAGTAACATGAATTCACGTTTTATCTCAGGAATACTACGACATACATATGGCCAGACTACAAAGAAATACATACACTTTAGGACAGGTCATGCAATTTGTCCAGGTGTCTCCAGACCCTGTCCCTTTAGTTCAGATCCAATAAACTTTCTCCCTTGCAAACACGTTTTACAGCTCACAGTACCCAGTCTCTGCCAAGCGCGAACAGAGACAAGATTCCTTCAGTCATCGCACACCTTTTTTTAGTCCCCACCAAGTACCTGGCTGAAAGCTAGAGCTTCAGAGATGACTCAATCATAGGCCCAGCCTTCAAGGAATTTGTGTTCTAGATAATGTGAGAGAGGCAGGAAGGTAAACAAAGTGTGGAGCACGATGCCAGCAGAAACCAGCCCTGGGGGGATCAGCAATGCTGCCTGAAACTTTTCCTGTTGACCAGGGGAAAGCAGAAACTGGAACATTCCAGGACATGGGAGCAACCATCCAAGGCATAAAATAACATGGAATGCTCAGAAACTGCACAGTGTTTAGTCTAAGTCAGTCAGGCACGGAGGCCCACACCACCCCCAGTGCTCAGCAGCACAGACCACAGCCCAGCTTGAATTCCTGTGAAATTCAACAAAGGTTTGCTTGCAGTTACTGGGCAGCTGTTATCTGTTATCTGTCCTCCCTGACCATAAGAGTCCAGGAGACCATGTGCTGGACACTGGAAAGACAAAAATGTGACTCAGACCCAGCCCCTGTACTTGAGAACTCACAAGCTGGCAGGAACAGAACTCGACACCTTTCAGGAAACATAGAGCACATTCACACCCTTGTCACTGCCACCTGCTATAAAGGAAAGAACCAGCTGGGAAAAGAGAACAGAAGGTATCCATTAAAAAGGACAAATTGAGTTTCCAGATCAAATTGTAGCTACTCCTCAAAGCAAGAGAAGCACAGTGACAACACAGACTTCAGCAGAACCACTAGAACCACTTTTCGTTGTCTTAAGAATGGCAAGGTTTTAACAGGCTCATATCTTTCCCCCTTTATCTCTAAATCAGGGGTTCCAATCTTTTGGTTTCCCTAGAAGAAAATAATTGTCTTGGGCCACACATAAAATACACAAATACTAATGATAGTTGATGAGCTAAAAAAGGTCTGTGTATGATTTTCGTAATGTTTTAAGAAAGTTACAAATTTGTGTTGGCCTCATTCAAAGCCTCCTGGGCCACATGCAGCCCAGAGACCGTAGGTTGGACAAGCCTGCTCTAAGTAGGTGGGCAAAGAAGAAAAGCCACTCAAGAACCAACACTCTGAAGTTGCATTTGCCATGGAGTGCTGGAACCTCTCTTGCCTGCAAACCTTAACAATTCATCTTTGGAAATAAAGCTTGGGCTTGGCTGTCAGTGACCCTTCACATGCCTTGGCACAGGAGGCAAGGTGACCTCCTCATCACTGTGCAGAGCTAATCTTACAGAACTCCAGCATCCTATTTGGTTTTCCCTCCTCATGCCCCTTCATTATAATGCTGTGCTTCAAAGTGTGAAGTAAAAATTACAGACATTTTAAGACAGAAAGAGAGAGAAAGAGAGAGAAAGAGAGAGAGAGAGAGAGAGAGAGAGAAACCTTATTAAATACACATTAGCAGCACACAGCACAAGGCTTAAGAAGGGGGGAAAAATATCTACTGTATTACCTGGGCTCTCATATCATGTCTGCTTATAGTCTTTCTCCTAGACACACACACACACACACACACACACACACACACAGTTCTCTTAGCAAAAAGTCCTCTCTTGACATAAAACAGAGGATAATTAAACTATCTTGACTGCCCTAAAGAATGTTCTCTCCAGAAGAAGAAGAAAAGAGACCCACAGGTCAGGAGAGGAGCAGTAAGGTCTAATGAACATATGGCCTGACTGTCGAAAGCTTGAGAGCTCTTATGCTCACCGTGTTAGGCTGAGTACCATTATTTAACCTTCAAGGGACCCAAGTTATCTCACCTACATGATAAGATGACACCAAACCAGAAACCTAGAATCTCTGCTTGAAAACTTTTCTTTCCAAAAAAGCAAAACCAAAAATAAAATCTTAAAACACTGAAATCCCAGCATTGAATAGAATTTTCAAGGACTAACCAATATTCTCTACTTCTGTGTTACATTACTCCAGAAAACATTCTAAGGGGGTGGGCAAATTTGATATGTGCAATTCTTAAATCACCCAGAAAGAAAAATTCTCCAACTTCCTAAAATAAAAGTTGAAAAAGAATGAAGATTCACTGAATGTTGACTACATGTCAAGTGCTTTATATACAAATATACTCGTATTTTCTTATTTAATACTTTCAAAACCAGTGAGATGAGGATTGCTAAACTCATTTTATGCAAGAGAAAGCTGAGGTAAAAACAGAATCAATACCCTGTTTTACAGACCATACCTTATAAAAGACAGAATTAGGATTTATACCAAGTCCTCCCATGTTGCAGTAATTCATTTGCATGTCCTTACCAAACTGTGAGCCCTGGTGGGCAGGAAACACAGAAGAGATGCACTGTGGTGCCCAGCCCATCGACAAGCTCAGGCATGCTTGCAGAATGAAACTACTCTCCCACCACTGTTGCCATACTGCAGCCCTCAGGATGGGTATACCTCTCTGTTGGTGATATTATTTTTTAACTGAAAATAATGTCAATAATATTATTTGAAATATATCAAATGTCAAAAAATAGTATAAATGATAAGCAGTACCAGAGGATCAAATGTATTAGTTCTCTTGATAGACCTGTTTTCCACATTTCAATCCAGTGTAACACACACTTGCTGATGTCTCACTACTGGGGACTGTGCTAAGGACTAGGTTTACAAAGATTTAACAGGATAACGACCCTGCTTTCCAGACAGTGTGGTGGGGAAACTAAAGGTGAACACAATAATCTAATGTAAGTTTTGTTGTGAAAAGTACAATAGTAGAAAGGATAAAGAACTATAAGATCGCACTGCTAATACCAGAAGACAGGGGGGAAATATTAATAGTTTCAAAGTACTGAGCTAAAATTACTTTTCCTAGAAGCTTTCCTAAGACTTTTCATAGAAGCCAGAGAAGTTTTATAGACTAATTGAAAAGTGAAAAACATTTAAGAATGAAGTTTATAATATCTAAACTTTTTCTGGAAAAAAAAACACAAACTTTTTCTGAATTACTTGAGGAAGCATAGCAGCAAAATATGCAATGAACCCAATAAAAAAAATTAAGAAACAGCGATAATTTGGTAGTAAATCTTTAATGGATAATGTAAATTTATATAAATAATTTATATATACATATATAATTTTAAAAATATGGTTACAACAAAAACCTGGGGGGTGGGGGGGGGGGACACACAAAACACAAAGAACCATTAGAGTCCAAAAAGCAAAGGAGAGAAAGTATGATACAGAAAAAACATTTGCAAAAATAATTGTTTAGCTTCCCAGAGTTGGCAAAAGAAAACCCTACAAATTCAAGAAGCTGAGTGAACTACTAAAGAATAAACCCAAAGAAATCTACTACTGCCAGACAAATCATAATACAATTTTTTAAGACTAAAGGCAAAGTAGCCATAGAGAAATATTACCTATAGGAGAATGATTCAAATAACAGGGATTTCTCAGCAGAAACCCTGGAGGCCAGAAGGAAATGGCACAACATTTTCCTAGTGCTGGAAGAAAAGAATTATTAACCTAGAAGTCGGTATCCAGTGAAAATAGCTTTCTGGAATGAAGAAGAGATAAAGATTTAATCACTGAAGGAAAATGAATTCATCCCCAGCAGATCTGCTCTAATTGTTAAAGGAAGTTCTTTATAGAGAAAATACATAATTTTTAAAAAAATGAGAGAAAAGGAGGTAGGAAGGAAGGAGGAAGGAAGAAATAAATGACCAAACCTAGAACATCAGGACTGAAGAAAGAGTAATGGAAAAGGTAAGTATAGTAGACAATACTTCTCTTGAGTTTTAAAGATTATGTTTGACATTTGAAAGCAAAAAATTCTAACATTCTCTGATATGGCTCTCAATATATACACAGGCAATATTTAAGATAACTATATCCTTAAAGAGGGAGGGTAAAGGAACATAAATGGTGGTAAAGTTTCTAATAGAACCCACTGGAAGTGGTAAAATGTTAATACTGGTGGACTGTAATGAATTAAGTAGGCGTATGATAATCCATAGAGCAACCACTGAAGAAACAAAGCAAAAATATATTCTTTAAAAATTCTTTAAACTAAAATGAAATACTACGAAATGTTCAAGTAACCTATAGGAAGGCAGGAAAGGAGAAACACAGAAACAAACAACAACAACAACAAAAAACAGTGGAAGCAAACAATAAAATGGCAAAATTAAATTCTAAGATATCATTAATTACATTAAGTTTAAATGATCTAAACATACCTATTAAAAGAAGATATTGTCAGAAAGGTTTTAAAACATGACCCAACTATATGCTAGCACAGAGGTTTATGTAGGCAGAGTAAAAGTTAAGGTATGAAAAAGGTGTATCATGTAAATACTAATCAAAATAAAGCTGGAACAGAGAACATTTACCATATAAAAAGTGGAGCATTACATAGTGATAAAAGGGTCAATTCATTAAGAAATCAAAACAATCTTAAATGTGTATGCACCAAACAACGGAACTCCAAAATACATGAAAGCAAATATAACAACTAAACAAAGAAATAGACAATTCTAGAATTATAGCTGGAATCTTCAACTCTCTCTCAGAAACTGATACAACCACTAGACAGAAAATGAGCAAGAATAAAGAAGAATCAACACAACCACAAACCAATAGGATCTATTTGATATTTATAGAGCACTTCACCTAATAAAAGAATAAACATTAGTTTCAAGCATACATATTTACCAAGACAGACTATTGCTTAGATCATAAAATAAACGTTAACAAATTCACATTAATTGAAATCATGGAAAACAAGTTCTCTGACTATGAAGTATTAAATTAGAAATTAAATTTACCGAACCAAATGACAATAAAATAACAACACATGGAAATCTACGTGATGCATGGAGATACTGAAACCCTCTGTGCATTGCTGGTGGGACTGTACAATGGTGTAACCACTGGGGAGGACAGTTTGGTGGTTTCTCAAAAGCCTAACCATAAGACTGCCATAAGGTACAGCAACTCCACTTCTAAGTCTATGCCAAAAAGATCTGAAAGCAGGGACTGAGACAGACACTTATATACCTATGTTCATTACAGCATTATTCATAATAGACAAAAGGAAGAAAGAACCCAAATTTCTGTCAACAATGGGTGGATAAACAAAATGCAGTATATACCCACAATGGAATATTACTCAGCCTTAAAAAGTAAGGAAATGCTGGTACAAGCTGCAACATGGATAAATCTTGAAAACATTATGCTTGGAAAAATAAGTCAGATAAAAAGGATAAATATTGTATGCTTACACTTACATGAAGTACCTAGAATATGAAAAGTAGCATAGAGGTGACCGGAGACTAGGGGAAGAGGGGAATAGGGAGTTATTACTTAATGGGTACAGAGTTTTGTTTGGAATGATAAAAAAATAATCTGAAAATGGATAGTGGGGATGGTTGTACAACATGGTGGGTGTACTTAATGCCAATTAATTGTACCAAAAAATGGTTAACATGGCACATTTATGTTATGTATATCTTGCTGTAATTTTTAAAAATCTTGGATTGCCACTAAAGTGGAGCTCAGAGGGAAATTTATATTATTTGTGATAGTCTGGACTGAGCAACTTGTTTCTAATAGAGAGTACACTACGAGAGTGATGAAATGCCACATCCTTCATTAGGTTATAAAAGACAATGACTTACATCTTATTACCACTCACTCTTTCTGGCTCTTCTCTCTTGCTTGCTCCCCTGAAGCAAGATGCCATGTTGTGAACTACTCTAATAAAGAGGATCACATACCAAGAAACTGAGGGCAGACTCTGACTAAGAGCCACCAAGGAATTGAATCCTGCATGAGTGAGCTTGGAAGTGGGTCCTCTGTTTTTAGCCTTGGCATGTCTATAGCCCTAGCCAATCCCTTGATTACAGCCTTGTGAGACACTGAAGCATAGGATCCAGCTAAGCTACACCAAGATTCCTGACCCACAAAATTGGGGGATAGTAAGTGTTTCAATCCATTAAGTTTGGGGATAATTTATAATTAAGACAGCACTAAAAGCCTATATTAAAATAGAAGAATGGTCTCAAATCAATAATCTAGGATCTCATTTTAAGGAACTAGAAAAATAAGATAAAATCAACTCAAAGAATGCAGAAGGAAATAGATAAAAGCAGAAATCAGTGAATTTTTTGAAAAAGAATCACCAGGCCTCAATGGTTTCACTATCAAATTCTTCCAAGCGTTATAAAAAAAAATATTACCAATTCTACAAATTCTCTTCCAGAAAATAAAAGCCACTCATTTTATGAGGTTAACATTACTCTGATACCAAAACCAGATAAAGACAAAACAAAAAAGCAAGAAAACTACAGACCAATAATTAATGATAATGAAAACAGATGTGAAAATTTTCAAAAAAATTAGCATACAGTATTTAGCATATATGTGTGCATATATACATGTACACACATACATGCAGGTACACACACACACACACACACACACACACACTCAAACCATGACCAAGTGGGGTTTATTCTAGAAATGTAATGCTGAATCAATTGTCACAAAAACAAAGATGATGTATCATAGAATTGTACTTGAAACCTACATAATTTCACTAAACAATGTCACCCCAACAAGTTTAATACTAAAATAAAATAAGAATTAAGATTAAAATCAATATAAACCACCAAATTAAAAGTCTAAAGAAGAAAACCTCATGATCATATCAATTAAAGGAAAAGCATTTGACAAAATTCAACACTCATTTATCATAAAAACTCTCAGTTAACTGGGAATAAAAGGGAACATCCTCAACCTAATAAAGAGCATCTATAAAAATCTTTAGCTAACATCACAGTGAATGGTGAAGGACTGAATGTTTTCTCCAAAAAGTCAAGGACAAGAAAAGGATGTTCAACGTTCTCACCACCCCTATTCATTCTAGTACTGAAAGTCATAATCAACACAATAAGGTAAGAAAAAGAAAAAGCATATAGATTGGAAAAAGAAGAAATAAAAATCTGTCCTGGTTTGTAGATGACATGATTGAGCAGAAAAACCTAAGGAATCTACAAAACAACTCCTAAGTTAACAAGGTCATAGGATACAAGGCCATCACATAAAAATCAAACGTGTTTCTATATATTGGTAATGAACAACTGGAGACCAAAATTTAAAAACTAATGCTAATAACTCCCCCTCACCAAAAACAAATAAACAGAACCTCACACGCATAAAAAACACCTGAAATATTTACATAGAAATCTAACAACTATGTCCAGAATATGTATGCTGAAAACTTTAAAACGCTGATAAAACACACGAAAAAAGATTTAAAC
The DNA here is from genome assembly GCA_004026885.1 of Lyroderma lyra. NCBI lineage: Eukaryota > Metazoa > Chordata > Mammalia > Chiroptera > Megadermatidae > Lyroderma > Lyroderma lyra. The sequence continues at coordinate 14,437 of PVJL010012458.1, read as the reverse complement.
AAATGGAGGGACATATTGTGTTCATGAGTTGTAAAGATCTCAACTCTCTCCAAAATTATCTATAAGCATAACACAATTCTTCTCAAAATTTTAGAATGTTTTGCTGGTATAGACAAACTAAAATTTCTATGGAAAGGCAAAAAAAGAAAAAAATGGAAGAGCTAAAACAATTTTGAAAAACAAAAACTTGAGGAAATCACAGTACCCAATGTTAAGACTTACTATATAGCTAAAGTAATCAAGAGAGTGTAGTATTGGCAGAAGAAAACAAAAAAAGAACACACGCAAACAGAACAGAATAGAATCAAGAAACAAAACCACACCAATTTGGTCAACTAACTTATTAAGTTTCAAAAGCAAATCAATGGAGAAAGGATAGTCTTTTCAACAATGTGAGAACAAAGTGAAACAAACTAGACCTCATAGCTTACATAAAAATGAACTCTAAATAGGTTGTGAATCTAAATGTAAAACATAAAACTATAAAACTTTTCAAAGAAAACATAAGTAGAAAAGTCTTCATGACCAACAGCTAGGTAAAGAGTTCTTAAACATTACATTAAAAGCATGATCCATAAAAGAAAAAAAAACTGATAAACTGGACTTCATCAAAATGAAAAACTTGATTTCTGCAAAGACAGTGGTGAGAGAATGAAAAGATGAGGCACAGACTGTGAGAAAATATTTGCATAAAGGAGTTGTATTCAGAATCTATAAAGGACTCTATAAACTGAATAGTAAGAAAACAAACACTGCGATTGGAAAATGGACAAAAGACCTGAACAGAAACCTCACCAGAGAAGCTATACGAATGCCTAATGAGCACAGGAAAGAATACATGACACTATTAGCCACTGGGGGAGGTACAGGTGCAGAAAGATGCCACTACACATCTATTAGAATAGCTAGTTATTGTGTATACTGACACTCCTTTATTTAAATACTTTAAATTATTTCAAATAATAACAATACCAAATGTGGCGAGGATATAAAGAAACTGGATCAGTCAGACATTACAAATGTAAAATGGTACAGGCACTCTGGCAAACACTTTGGCAGTGTCTTAAAAAGTTAAACATACACTTATCAAGTGAGCCAACAATCCCACTCTTGTGTATTTACAGTGTAGAAATGAAAGTTAGGTTTACACACACACACACACTCACACACACACACTCTCACACACACACAC
>PVJL010012458.1:0-13145 GCA_004026885.1 Lyroderma lyra | reverse complement strand
TGGATGGATTTGAGGGCATTATACTGAGTGAAATCAAAGCCAATGTCAAAAGGTAACACACCGTATGACTCCACTTTGCATAACATTCTCAAAATGGCAAAGTTATGCTCACAGAGATAAAACAAAGGACTGCTAGATTAGGGCTGAAGGAGAGGAATTTCTCTGGCGTTGGTGAAACAGTTCTGCATCCTTGATTGTAGGGGCAGTCACATGAGAAAAGTATATGTGTGTGCACATGTATACATGTGGATAAATGATAAATATATAAGATGAACTCTGACAGACTACAACTAAAAATTAATAATTAAAAACAACGTGAGAACAGACGACATCTGAATGAAGTCTGAGGTTTCGGTAACGCACTGTAGCAATGTGAGTTCCCTGGTTATGACCGCCGAACTACGGCAGTGTGTGGCAGGCAGAGCCATGGGCTGTCACAGATGTCTACACCCTAATCCCTGGAAACTGTGAATGAGATGCGATTATCCAGGATTATCCAGCTGGCCCAATGTTTCCACATGAGCCCTGAAAAGCAGAGTTTTTCCAGCTGGTGACAGAAAAGGAAATCGTAGATTCAAAGGAGAAGAAGGAGACGCCCGCTGCTGGTTTAAGGGCAGAGCCACGTGGACAGCGTGGGAAGGAGCTGCATTCTGCCAGGCACCAGGATGAGTCTAGGAGCAGACTCTCCCTCAGAGTGCCCTGGGAGAAGTGCAGGCCTGGCTGACACCTTGATTCTATCCCAGTGAAACTGAGCAAGGGACTAGCCACACCATGTCAGACTTCAGGCCTACAGACCTAGTAGAGGGTTAATTCATGTTATTTTAAACCATGAAGTACTGGTAATTTGTGACAGCTGTATAGAACACTAATACAGAATAGTTTTCAACTCGGTGATTTTGGGGACATTTGGTAACATATGGCGACTTTTATTTGTCACACCTGGAGAAGTGCCACCGGCATGTAATGGGTAGAGGCCAGGGGTGCTGCTAACCATCATATAATGTACAGGACACCCTACCCCCAAACCAAGAACTATCCAGCCCAAAGTGTCAATAGAGCTGAGGTTGAGAAACCCCACAGTATGATTATGCAAGACATCATCATTGGGACAATCTCTGTATTATTTTTGAAACTTCTATGTAAGCCTTGAACTGTTTCAAAATTAAAAAAAAAAAATCTTTGAATAGACAAGCATAATTTCAAGGACAAAGAAGGATGCATAGTTTCTAATCTACACTACTAAAAGTAGGTTAAAAATAATAATAAAGTGCTTTGGAAATCTTGGGCAGATAGATAAGCTAAGGAGAAGGAGTCAGTAGGGAATACAAAATGAAAACTATAAGTAAGAGGAAGGACAAGGGCAGATGAAAGTCCCAGGTAAGACTGTTCCTCAGAATCCAAGATCACAGGTCCAAGAGCCAGAGACACTGAAGTGAATAGAAGTGGTGGGAATTCAGAGGTGATGGCCTCAATGAGCTGTGGGGCTGAGAATGAGGGACACCTGGGTGGGGAGAGCTGTGAAAACACTGCTCCGGGCAGGTAAGTGGGGCGTCAAGAGGGGCCAGGCAGCAGCGCTGAGGCTGGGTGGCTAAGCGGACACTCTACTCCTGGGCACCTGAGTCTTCTTCAGCAGTGCTCAGAAGGCAGACCTGTAAGTAGTACTACAGAGAGGAGAGGTGAAACCTGACATGCTGACTGGGGTCTGCCCAGAGCAGGAAGACAAGTGAAAGCAGGACTGATGAATTGGGAGAATTCAATGAAAGCAAAGCAAAAATTCAAGAAGAGAGACCAAGAAGAGCAAAACACAGTGGATGTGTGGTCAGGAAGAATGTTGTTGTTCAAGATCTTGCAGGGAGAATAATCCAGGAGACGAGGTCCCAGTGAGCTGGGTTTCTTATATCAGATGAAGATGGGAATCACTGATGAGAAGAAAACTGTGAGGCCAGGGGCTGTGAAATACTGGAGGTGCCAAAAAATGTATACACGTTTAAAGAGATGTCAACGATGCTCAAGCAGTAGTTCACCATAATCAGAAGTGTCTGGACACTGATGGTAACCACTTTAAGCAACTCTTGTAACTGCAGAAGTCAAATGTGACTTGTACTCATCTTTTGTTATTGGTATATATTAAGTACTACAATTTTAATACAGTTCTTTTCCTTTCTTAAAATGTGTATACAATTTGTGGCACCCTCTGTAGATTCTTACCCATCCTATTGGTAGCTAGCACACCTACTGGTGATCACAAAACCCATGAGCAGCTTCCACAACTCTTTTTGTACAAGGCATGGCATCTCCCTCAGGAGATCAAGAGAAAAATGAGTCTATCGAAGAGCTGAAGAAAAGTTCAATTAGACTCTCCCTGTCTTTGTTTGGGCTACCAAAATAAAAATACCATAGACTGGGTAGCTTTTAAACAACAGAAATTTATTTCTGAAATAAATAAATATCAAAGTGTCAGATCAAATAAGTCTGGAGGTTTGGAGATCCAATGTGAAAGCACGAGATTGGGTGTTACGTTAGGGCCTGCTTCCTAGTTCAGAGACAGCACTCTTCTCGCCTGGCAGAAGGGACAACGGAGCTCTCTGTGGTTCCTTTTATCAGGGCATTAATCCCATTTATAGGCTTCACCCTTATAACCTAATCACCTCCCTAAGGCTACATTTCCAAATATCATCACAAAGGAAATTAGGTTTCAACATGTCAATTTTGGGGAGGACACAAACACTCAGTCTATCGCACTCCCCTATTTATAAGAGGGCCCCATTACCCTCTCTGAAAAATAGTAGATTACTTTCCTCTGTCTGACTCAGTTCTTTAACAAGGCCAAGTTCATAGATGTGATAGCAGTATGTACCAGAGAGGCCCCCAACCTACACTAGAGGCCAGCACACCTGACCGTGGCCCCAAGCCTGCATTCCTTACACAGCCTGCTGGCTTACAAGTGACAGCTGCTGATCAAAAAGGTGCATGTGGCTCCACACCACGTATCTTCACTACTGGAAAAATGATACCAAATAAGGTACATGACTATTTTGAGGGGCAGGGGTATCCAGGAGTGCACATCCGGAATAAGGACATGCACAGGGTTTCTTAAGATACGAGGTCTTTCTCACACAACAATGAATCTGCTCTTGAGTTCCCAGAGCCACAAACAAATTGATGTTAATAGAACAACCAGGAGGACCCATCTGAAGAATGCAGCTTCCTGGACCCCAAGGGCAGCAAATAAAAACGCAGATTCAAAAAGAGAAGTGCAGAATGGCAGTCACAAGAAAGGCCAGAGCCTTGCTAATGCAGAGCTGTGTCATTAGGTGGCGCTGGCATTTCCTCCCTAGGGACTCCCTCCCCACAGGGGGCACACCTCTTGCTGTGACAGAAGAAGAGAGATGAACACCCAGAGTCTGGGGACAAGGCTTGTGAAGGGTGCCGATCAAACATTCCTGCTCCTGGTAGGGGAAGGAAAATGCAGGGAGGGCACCATTCCTTCTCCCAAAGTGGGCACAAGCTGCCCCCACTCCACTGCCAAGGCTGTGACTGGCTCAAGAATTTAAATCAATCCAGTGTGAAATGACAGACTAGAAACTCTGGAGCTGAGTCCCTTCCTGGCATCCAGCAGGGACTCAGTGCCCCCACCTGGACCTTGGTTTTAATTAGCTCTCCTTTTTCAAGGCCTGCTTCTCTTGGCCTCTAAGAGCTTCCGGATAGCCTTCCAATAAACTCATGCTCTTTTGCTTCAGTTAGCCAGAGCAGGCTTTTGTTGTTGGAAGAAAACTTAATAAAAAGCAGCATCAGGTTGGAGTTAGAAATGGCTGGTCTCCCTTCTCTCTAGAGCATGTGACATCAGCCTGGGCCTCACCCACTGTCAATGAAAACTGCTGCCAGACAGCCCACTGTCAGAAGACCAAAACAGGCACTAAAATCACCAGGGAAGTGGGCATATCGTCCAAAGACTAAGGGAGACAGAAGGGCCCGGCATTGCAGAGATGCAATGGCAAGAACAGAGCACAACAAACAGGCAGCCCCTTCATTATTCAATTACTCACTCTGTAAATTGAGAATTAATGTTCACGGGTTCTGGTGAGTGACATAATTACAATTTAAAAAGGGCAATTAATCATCAGCTTGTTGTTCACTGCCTTGATGGGAGCCACTTGCTTCGTGAACACCAGTAAAGCCACAAAAGGATTAAATATACAAATGGGTATGACCACCTAATTTCAGCCTTCTCTGGACCCTCTCCCTCTCTTTACAACTCCTCCAACTAGGCTCAGCCACGCGGGACCTCTACATCTGTTTCTCATTCCTCCGTGACATTCTTCCAACCCTCTCCAAGTCTCCACCTTCTGAACAGTGCCCCCTCCCCTCTGTGGCTGGCAAAAACAGCCCGTTGTTTTTTCCTAGCATTGTGCGCTGCAAGGAAAGAAAGAGGCCTTGGGCCTCTAGCTCTCAGCTCTACAAGGCTAGAAAGGAGAGAGAGTGGGAAACAGGAGTTGAGAGAGAGGAGGGCAGGAAGGGGAAAAGAGCAAGAGAGAAGCAGAAGGAGGGGGTGAGACTAGAAAGACTGGGCTCTCACATGGGCATGAGAACATCGATGTTGGGCTCTGAAAGCAGAGCAGGCCAGCGTCTTCTCAGGACCAGCATCTTTGTTCATTCAAGTCACCCCCTCTCCAGTTCTGACTCCTTGGCTGATACCCAGCTGCTCAATCAGACTCCAAGAGTCCAGGCATGAGCCAGGAGGCAAGCAGAGGCATTTCCGGTTTCTTCTAACAGGAAGATAGGAACAAAGAGTTCTCCCAAAGGGATGCACTTCCCCAGGGGAAGAACCTTTAAGGAGGAAAATCTCAGGGATCTAGTTCTACTGCATAAAACTTGGGGCAAAAATGAGTATTTGTGTCTCTATGCTACCAGTGCCTCAGGCCAAATCAGTTACTGCTTCTAGTTCTTGAGCTCAGAAATAGCTTTGCTGGCCTGAGACCTCTCTGAGCAAAGCCATCTTACCTTGGCCTCTTTCACTCGTGCCATCCCTATAATTTCCTGCAGCAGACACCGTGCACTGGCCATCTGTGGCCATTCCCACAAGGCTGCTAATTCCCTCGTTTTGGTGGGGGTGGGGACCTCTGATGTCAGGGAAGGCAGCCCCCTCTGTCAGTCTTGGGGTAAAGTTGTGACCAACCTAAACCAACCATGGTAATCTCAGCCTCCACTGCAGTGACTGGTCTGAGATGGCCAGACGTTCCAGTCCCCACCATAAAGATTGTGCATAAGTTGCTGGATTGTGTGTAAGTTCAGTCCTGCCAGACTGAAGAGAGAAATCGTGACACTGACCCTTCTGCATGAGACCCTGATGTGAGGACGGGATGCTCCATGACTATGAGGGATGCTGTGTGAGGACTCAGTGCAAACAAAAAAGCATCGTACTGAGATTTTGTTTTTGAATAATCAGGAGTTAAAATAAAACTGTAAAGGAAATCCTTTTCAATAATCCCTGCATGGTTCACTTATTACAGTATTAGTGATGTGAGCTCACTGGCAGGTTCTGGGACACACTGGAGAATCAATCAGAAGAAATACTCTCTCACACTCTTATTGATCAGGCCTCTATTGCTCACTCTGATTTACTCAGAAGTCCAGTATATATTAGACAGTGAGCAGGATGCTGAAGGGAATTAAAGATAAATAAGACATGACTTTTTCTTGCCATAAGGAGTTTATAACATGGTGGAGTAGATAAGATAAATGCACAGTAAAAATGCTTCATACCCACATTTATCTATTATAAAATCAATTATACATGTCCACCAAAACAATAATATGTTTATTTTCAACAAGCTGACAGGACAATTCAATAGGGAAAGAATAGTCTCCACAAATGATACTGGGACACCTGGATATCCAGACTTTTGTCTGGGAAGAATAGAGTTAGATCCTTTTTTTTTTTATACATTACATAAAAATGAACTCCAAGTAGATCACAGGTCTAAATATAAGAGCTAAAACTATAAACTCTTAGAAGAAATATATGTATACATATTTGGGACCTTGTATTAGGCAAAGCCTTCTAATGTGATGTCAAAAACAAAAGCAACAAAGAAAAAAAATAGAAAAATTGAACTTCATCAAAATTTAAAACTTCTGTGCTTCAAAGTATATCATCATGTAAGTGAAAAGATACCTATATAAGGGGGAAAATTTTTACAAATCATATATCTCATATGAGATTACTATCCAGAATATACAAAGAACTGCTATAATTCAATAATAAAAATGACCCACTTTAAAAATGGGCAAAGGATCTGAACAGACATTTCTCCAAAGACATACAAATGACCAATGAGCACATGAAAAGGTACTCAACACCATTAATCATTAAGAAAATGAAAATCAAAACCACAATGAGATAATACTTCATACCTACAAGGATGGCTATACTCAAAACAACATAATGACAAGTACTATGGCCTTCAGAAAATATGAAAAAACTGGACCCTTATACACGGCTGGTGAAATGTAAAACGGCACAAGCAGCTGCTTTGGAAAACAATCTGGCCATTTCTCAAAAGGTTCATCACAGAATTCCCGTATGACCCAGCAATTCCGGTCCTAGATATATACCCAAGAGAAATGAAAACACATCCACAGAAGAATTTGTACACAACTGTTCACAGCACCATTACTCATAATTTCTAAAAAGTGGAAACAACCCAAATGTACATCAGCTGACTAATGGATACATAAAATGTAGTATGACCATACAACAGAATATTATTTAGCAATAAAAAAGGAATAAAATACCAATACATGCCACAGCTTAAATGAATCTTGAAAATTCCATTATGCTAAATAAGAAGCCAGTCACAAAGACCACATAACATTTGATTCCACGTTTATTACATGTCTAGAACAGGCAAAGCATAGAGGCAGAAAGTAGATTAGGGGCTACCCAGGGCTAGGAGAATTATGGGAAATGGCGAGTAACTGTAATTGGGCAGAGAGTTTCTTTTGAGGGTGATGAAATGTTCTAATATTTATTGTGGTGATACTTGCACAACTCTATGACATAATAAAAATCATTGAATCGGGCATTTTAAAAGAGAGAAATGCATATGGTATGCGAATTATATCTCAATAAAGGTATTAAAATAAAACCAAATTTTTAAAATTCGAGAATAAAGAAAGATTGCCATTCTTCTCAATGAACAAATGCCTTGGAAAGGAGCTCAATGAGCCTGTTGCACGGCTGCCCCATCTGGGCACACGGGATGAGCCCCTGCAGTTGAAAGTGGGCTGTGGGGTGGCCCTGTGTAAGCAGAAGGCATGCCTCTCTCAGTCCACCTCAGTTCCTGCATGTCTTTTAGAGTATGAATGTTTCATTAACTCCCAAGTGCAAGATCAGTATTGTTGAAGATCAGTATTTTTCCTACAACATAGTTACAAACACAAGCCAACTATTTCATCTGGTGCTGAGGTAAGAAACAGTGATTCGCCTAATGTGGTAGAAAAAACTGAGTGCACTGGACTCCAAACCTAAAGCAGTTTTCCTTCCTAAAGGGTGTATGTTCATGGGTCATTTTGATCGTGAATGGTTTTTACCTTACGAGATGACCTAGAGTCAGGACACCTTGGAAAATGAAACTTCACAGGTGAAACCAGAATCATAAGGAAACACTATGAGGTTCAAAGGTAGAAAGAAGAGATAACAGCTGACCAGCAGGGTAGCATGGGAAGAGAAAGGCTGGTATGGCAGGTGTAATCTGAGCTAGACAAGTCCAAGGCAGGTGGGATGATGCAGAGGCTATTCTCTGCAGCAGCTTGAAGGGGAAGGGAGCCAGGGAGGAAGAACAGGACCCTGAGACTGGAGGACAGGCTTTTCAATCCAGGTCTGCTGCCGTCTAGCAGAGTGGGAGAGGATGCTTAACCTTTGTGCCCCAGTTTTCTGATCTATAAAATAGGAATAACACCAAATTTAATTGAATCTACAACACCATCACCTGTAAGATAAACCATTATTACACTACCACCAAGAAAAAAATGAATTATAAAGTGTCACTAATTAAAAAATGCATCCCCAGTTCACAGATGTTAAAATGTGAAAAAGATGTTCACCTCTGAATTGATGAAATATGGTAATGACAACTACTTACATAGTTGATGTGAGAATTAAATAATTATATGTAAAAGAAATACTGTTGCTTCTGCTCTTATCAATATTAATTTAACAGAAATGTATTGAGCAAATCAGGCCCTGCGAATAAGACAAATAGGATTCAGTCCTTACAAATTTAAAACCTGTCCAAATAGCATGAACAAACAGGGATAGGTAAAGATGAGACAAAATGTGTGTGTACAAGCTCTAGCCACAGAGTCTCTGGTTTGACTAGAATATAAACTGAAGTCTCATCTGAGACAGAAAGGTGAAGGGGAAATTAGTTCTAAAGTAAAGGGACAATCAGATCTTATTTAAATTATCCTTGAAAACTTCTCAAGTCCCCTTTGAAATACACACACACACACACTTACACCCGATTTATGACAGTACATATGCAGTACACACACAGTGCACAATAAAGTATACATATGCAAAATACAATTAAGGGTCACGTACACAAAAATATTTAAGCTAAAATCATACTCACTGTAACAATATGTTCAAACCACTGAAGGAACAGAAGAACGAAGACAAGTGGGGCAGAGCAGACTATTCAGCACAGACGACACCCATTAAAGGAACAGCTGCTGTGCTAATCACTGAATTCTTTTACCTCAGGCCCCGGCGTGCCCTTCCACACCCAGCTCTTGATGCTGAGTCCAGAACCTGCAAACCGCGTGTGGGTTTAACAGTCTCTCCATTAGGGGGCGCCAGAAGGCAACTGCAAAGATGGCGAGGGAGACTTGCTCCTTCTTCCTCTGTGCTTCCTCATTCCTTTTTGTTCTGAGGATCGCCATCCAGCAATGCTCCTTCACCAGAAGCCCAGTGAGTCCCTGTCCTAAAGGCTGACTCCAGTTTTTCCCAAAACCCGCAGAACAGACTTCATCACGCACCCTGCAGCCGGGGGACAAACTCCGCAACCCAGCTGTATCCTCGCCCAAACTCTGAGTTTCCATGGAGCCCTTCCCTCCACCTCCTAGACCTTAATAACTGCAACCTCTTCCCTTTCAGCCACCAGCCCTGGAGGTGGGAGCTGCTTCCTGCAGTTGCTACCTCCATAATACCTTGGCGTTCACGTCTTACCCTTTTAATAACCTAGTTAACCTTATACCTAGTTATCAATTCTAAATATTAAATTCTCTGTGTTAAAATAATTGCTGTGGTTTCTGTCTTCTGGATGGAGCATAACTAATACAGCTGCGGATCACCCCTGTCTTTCAATTTTCAATTCTCTCCCTCTCTTTCTCTCTCTCAGAGGACATGAAGATGCAATTCACAAGAAAAGAACTTAGGCCGATAAACATGAAAAATATTCAGCCTCCACTTGAAATACAATAAAAGTTAATATTATGAGACACCAATTTCTGCCTTTCAGATCAACAAAGATGAAAAAGGCCTATAATACCCAGTGCTGGCCACCTATATGTTACTGGAAGGAATATATACTGGTGTTGCTATTTTATAAAGAGAAATCTGACAGTATGTGTCAAAAAGCTTTAAAATGTGAGTCTTAAAAAATAAGACACTGCAGGAATAGATACACTTCTTCCTATTCCTCCTAGAAATACAGCTAAAAAATCTGGACATTACACACACTAAACAAACAGAAGATCCTGAAGGGTGGAGAAAAGGAAGGAGGTAGTCTGGCTAGGAGCCTTGGGACCTAAAGAATGGCATGACAGTAAATTTTCAAAGTTTTCTTTTTGCCTTATACTCATATATCCTAGACTGGGGACTCCAGGGGACATCAATGGGAGTAGACAAAAAGCCTCCAGAAAAGCCTTCTTTTTCTACCCAAAGAACCAGGAAAAAAGTAGCTAATAAAGACAGAAACTTTTAGATAACTACCCTACTCCAGCCTAACACTACATACACCTATACAAAACAAAACAAAACAAAACAAACAAAAAAAACCTGCAGCCCTACCTGCACCAGGGAGCCTGATATCCACCCTCACTAATCTGTGGCTAAATGCCCTGTCACCTTCCCTGCTGGGATGATACCAGAGAATACCAGGTGAGAAGGCAGATCTTTGGCTACTATCCAGTAGTAATGAGGCCTCCCCTTCCTGCAGTGTCAGTGGAGACCACTTAGAAAACAATGACAAGGATCCCACCCACCCACCCCCAACCAGGGTGGCATCACCAGAGGCCTAGTGGGGTCGCTGAACTCCTGGTTACAGGAACGCACACATGTGATAACATGACACAGAACTATACCTACACATTGTACCGATATTTTGATATTGTACTACAGTTATGTAAGATGTAACCTTTGGGGGAAACTCTGTGAAGGGTGCATGGGGCATGTATCTACTATCTCTGCAGCCGCCTGTGAATCTATAATTATTCAAAATAAAAGTTAAAAACAAAAAAGCCATTGCAAAACAGCATGGGAGAGGGACAGGTTCTATAACTAGACTGAGCTTATTGTTACATGGTTGTTTCATGTTACATTTGCCAAGGTCATCAACCTGAACACTGAAAGTGTGTGAACTATATTGTATATAAATTATACCTCGCTAAAGTTTTTTAAAATAATAAGTTGTTCAAATATCTAAATTCATATCGATACTAATTAAATAAACAAATGGAAGAGAGAGAAAATAAAGCTCTTTTTAGTTAAATAGAAGAATGCCAACTAATAAACATAAAAGAAATTACAGAAATTCAAAAATGACCATTTTGCAACCACCAGCATAAAGAATCATCAATTGAAGAAAATGGGAGAGTAAGCAACTCCAGGCTCTCATCTTCCCTCAGAAATACTAAAAAACAAGCAGAAACTGTTAGAATCAACTTTGTCCAAACTCTGAAAAACAGCCAAAGTTTTTACAGCAATCAAGCGAACACTGAATCAAGAAAAAGGCAACTTGAAAACAGTAGGAAAGCTTTGTGACATTCTTACTACTTTCCCTTGCCCTATTCCTTTCATGGCTCAGTAGCAGTTTCCAATGTGGGATTCTGGTCACTGGTTCTAGAGGGAGCAGATATTATTCATAAATTACTGTGTATGTTTGTTTTAACTGGCCTGGGGACTGCCTCAAGCACTGATGCAAGGCACATCTCCATGTCTCGCCTAACATACAACTCTGGCTGGAACAGGGGGCAAGTGTTGCTGGATTAAAAGATTACAGTTCAGACAGACAATAGACTACCTGGGAAGAAAAGTTAGGAGAGATTCTTTGAACTAGTAGGACATTTAAAAGCATCCACATATACAGGAAAACAAAGAAAGTCACACATAAGCCAATGGCAAGACACATGCTCATAAAAGACTTCAGAAGCCCCTGACCTTTCACCTTGGACTGATTTCTAGGTTCAAGACAAGTCTAGCTAACTGTTGTAATGGTTCCCTTGCACACAGCCAATATGCAAAGACTAGGAAAGTGTTCAGATTTGTTGTTGTTTTTCTTTTCATCTGGTGTTCTGGTTTTTTTAAAGCCCTTGGCATTAAAGGAAATTTCTGTCAAAAGATTAGCTAACACAAGCTAAAGGAATAGAGATTTCAGTGACTACACATAACAAGGAATGTAGTCTTTGCAGGAATACTTGGGAAAAGTCATTAAACAGATGGATTACTATGACCTTAAAAAATAAAAAATAAAAAACTGCAAACCCTGGGAGAAAAAAAGAATCTGATTTTCAGAGTTATGACATTATCATATTCAAATTTCCAGTGTTCAACAACAACAAAATAATCAAAAGGCATACAAAGAAACAGGAAACTATAACCAAAAGAACAAAATTAAGTGACAGAAACAGCCTCCAAGAAAGCCCAGACATCACACTTACTAAACAAAGATCATTGAAACATGTTCAAAGAAATAAAGGGAAACACAGGCATATAACAAAGAGAATCAGGAAATTATATATAAACAAGATGAGAATAACAATACAGAGATAGAAACAATAAAAAGATCCAACCAAAAATTCTATAGCTGAAATTAAAATTCACTAGAAGTATTCAATAGAAGGTATGACCATACAGAAGAAAGAATCAGTGAACATAAAGATAGGACAATTGAAAGTGTTGAGTCTGAATAGCAGAAAGAAAAAAGAAGGAAGAAAAGTGATCAGAGCCTGAAGAGCTTGTGGGACACTAACATAACATAAGTCTCAGTAAGAGAAGATGTTATAGAAAGAAAAGGGCAGAAAGACCATCTGAAAAAATAAGGGCTAAAACTTCCCAAATCTGATGTGATAACATAAATCTACTCTCATAAGTCCAAAAAGCTCAACAAACTTAAAGTAAGATTAATTCAAAGATATCAACACCAAGACATTATAATCAAAATATTGAAACAACTGACAGAGAGAGAATTTTTAAAGTAGCAAGAGAGAAGTGACTTGTTATACAGGGTCTAGCAGAAGTAGCACCTTTTTTATGAACTGGTAATCTATAACAAATCTTTTATTACAAAATCATAGCATGTAATTCTGTAACAGAACAATTTTTAACTACTTAAAAAAGCGTATTACTTCTGCTGGACTCCATATACAGCGATTCTCAAAAAGACTAACAGCTGATTTCTTATCAAAAACCATGGAGCCCAGGAGACAATGTAAAGACACATTTAAAATAGCAAAAGAAAAAAGTTCAACCAAGAATTCCATATCCAGCAAAACTATCCTTCAAAAATGAAGAAAAAATAAAGACATTCCTAGATAAACAATGCTTATGCTAGTTCATTATCATTAGACTAACCCTTCAAGAAATACTACCAGGAATCCTTCAGGTCAAAATGAAGGGACACTAATAAGTAACTTAAAGTTTTATAAAAGAATAAAGGTCTCTAGTAAAGGTAAATACATAGGTAAATATGAAAGCCAGTGTTATTGTATTTTGGTTTGTAATTTCATTTTTTTAATTTCCTACATGATTTAAAAGACAAATGCATAAAAAAAATTATAAGTCTGTTAATGGGCACTGCATGTATAAAAATATAATTTGTGAAAAATAACATAAATAGGGGACAAATCTGTATAGAAATAGA
>PVJL010012457.1:0-37228 GCA_004026885.1 Lyroderma lyra | reverse complement strand
GGGCAGTGGTCCCGTCCCCCTCCTGCCCCCTGCAGCCCTGGGCAGTGGTCCCGTCCCCCTCCTGCCCCCTGCAGCCCTGGGCAGTGGTCCCGTCCCCCTCCTGCCCCCTGCAGCCCTGGGCAGTGGTCCCGTCCCCCTCCTGCCCCCTGCAGCCCTGGGCAGTGGTCCCGTCCCCCTCCTGCCCACTGCAGCCCTGGGCAGTGGTCCTGTCCCCCTCCGGCTGGCCCCCTGCTCTTCTCCTCGGGAGGACCCGAAGGCGGCCCACCCCGCGCACTCCCCACCCCCACAGGAGAATGATGGAGAAGTGTGGGCTTGGCAGGCTTCCTGCGTCCTATGCAAATGAGATGCAAAGTGGATGCAAATCCGCGCTCACTCGCTGAATCTCCAGTTGTCATCTGGTAGCTGAGCTACTGAGCCCTCTGGGCGCTCTGAAGGCCACAGTCTCCTTCCAGCTTGTGTCGGTCAAGGACAGGGAGCGTGGGTGACGGGGCAGGTAAGCAGGCTTTGTGGAGGGCAGGGGGCTGCCCACCCACCGCCAACCCTCTGAACGCCACGATTCCTGGGGCTCAGGCCTCTGACAGTTCCTTCTCCTCGGCCGTCCTTGCCAGCTCCAGGTGTTGCCCCAAAACACGCTTCCCCGCCGAACCCCGGGGCGCGCCATCCTGGGTGCCGCCGTGGTCCCGGACGCACGAGCCCCCGCCCCCCTCAGCTGCGCGGGGTGGCCGTTGGGCCTGGTACAGCGTTGAGGCTGCGTTCACCGGGATGCCTGAGGTTGCAGCCCTATTTCCTGCACCGGGAAAGAGAGCCAGCTTGGGGAACACTTCCGCTCAGCCGGGGCTGCGCCCAAATCACCCTCAGTGCTGCCTGGGCCACACACTCAGCTCTCGTTGGGCGCCTGCTCCCGGGCTTTGGGGGGCAGCCCAGGGCTGCAGGGCTCTGCCCTGGACAAAGAGCCAGGGCTCCACGGTCACGTTCGTGCGCAGAGAGGCCGTGGGGCTGGGAAGGGCCCTGGGGGCAAAGGGAAAGCCGACCCAGAAGGAAGTGTCGGGAGGGGCTGCAGGGCAGGGGCCCCAGGACGAAGGTTTGTCCCCCAGCCCGACAGCACTGTCTTTAGTCTGGCAGTGACGTCATCGAGCTTCTCTGAGAGGCCACGGCCCTCAGCAGCCCGGTCCAGCACCCGCTCCCACACTCTAGCCTCCCTCCTGCCCCCCAATACCTCCTTGTCCGAAATGGGGAAAGGGAGGGGGAAGGGCAGACTAAGCAGGCCCAGGGGTCGTCGTCCGATGTGCACAGCCTTCCCTGCTGTGGGGGTGCGCTAAGACCGGGAACTGGGGGTGCAGTCAAAGATGCAGCCCCCTTCCTCAAGTTCACCCCAGTGGCCCCTTCTTGCTTCGTGCGGCCTGTCCCCCACCCCACGCTCCAGGGGAAGAGGAAGCCAGCTCAGAAACCGCCCTCCGGGGAGCGGGAGCAGACCCCCCTTCACCCCGCAGAGCTCCGCGCCCGGAGCAGAGGTGCTCCTTGGGCCCCGTGCCAGGCTCTGCGCCTCCGGTGCCCCCGCTGGTTCTGTGCCTGCTGCCAGTAACCTTCAAAAACGGGAGGCCCCCCCCAAGGTGAAGCTCGTCGTCCACACTGAATGGGAGCCGGGACACAGCACAGGCCGAGAACGGGGTTGGTCACCGGCGTCACCGGGAAAGGCGCCTGGCATCTCGCGAACACCAGCCCGCCGGTCCGGGTTCGGCTGGCTGCGGCAGACCCACGTGCGCGCGTTGGGGCTAAGAGCACAGACATGGGACCGGGGACCGGGGACCGAGAGTTGACTCAGAGGCCGCAGACATCTCTATAGAAACAAAACACACAAACAAGCGGCGGCCGATGGGCCCGCGATCCCAGGACAGGCCTGCCTCCGCCGTGGGCCCCCGGCTCCATCCGGCGTCGCTGCGGTCTGCCTGGGTCGGCGGCTGCTGGCCAGTCCACTGCGTGCGCGGGCCAAGATGCGTGTCCTCGGCCGGCCACGAGGGGCCTTCCCGCCCAGCCGGCCGTGAGCGGCACGAGGCAGGCAGAGAACCAGCCAGGGAAGTCTGGACCACACGCCCCACTGCCCAAGGGCACGCCTCACCTGGGCAGCTCCTGGCAACCCCTCCGACTACACAGGTTGGTCCAGAGAGCGCCGCAATGGGCACCGTTACAAACAGGCGGGGTGCAGGGGCCTGCGCAGGGGAGCACAGACCCGCTAGGGGTCGGGATGAGGGCCTTCCGTTAGCTGTGTGACCTTGGGCTTGTTCCTTAACCTCTCTGGACCTCTGTTTCCTCCTCGGTAAGATAGGAAAAACCACACCTTGCTGCTTCGTTACGTACACCCCATTATTATCTGTACCCACAGCTGCATGCCACTGCCAGCTTCCTCTGGACAAGCCCCGCGTTCAGTGCTCTCAGGCACAGTACTGCATCGGTGCTCCGAGGAGCGGGGGCACTGTCCTTACCTCCGCTTTGTACACGCGGAGGCTGAGGCTCCCGAGCCCCCGCCCAGCGGCACGCAGCTAGGAGGCAGCACCGCTGCGTTCCGACGCGGCTCTCACTCCGCCCACTCGCTCCCAGGGTGCCATCCTTGCTGATCAGCCCCCACGACAGCCCGGGGGACACAGAGGCTCTCCATGAACGGTGGCCGCCATGTCACTCTGAGTCGTTACTTGTACCAGTGCCTGTTGTTTAAAATTTCCCAACCCACGTAGGTAGGTGCATGGCCTAACCAGTGTCCTGTGGCTGCATGACAAATCACCCCAAAACTTGGGAGCTTAAAACGACACACATTTATTATCTCGTGGTTGCTTGGGTCAGGAGTCCTGGTGCACTTGGTCTGGGTCCCAGAGCTGCCATCCAGGTCAGGCTGGGGTCTCATCCGAGGCTGGACTGGGGAGGGGGTCTGCTTCCAAACTCATGTGGTGGTAGTTGGCAGAATTCAGCCCAGAATTCAAGGGCGTTGTGCGCTCTCGGACTCAAGGGCTCGGGTTCTCGCTGGCTGCCACCCTGGGGGCACTCTGGGCTCCTTGGTGCCTGGACCCTCCAAGGCAACGCGCAACATGGCTGCCTGCTTCGTCAAGGCCCGCGAGGGAGAGTTTCCTTCCTAGACAGCACTACCATCTTAGGGATCACGTCACCCTGTCCCGTCACAGGTCCTGCCCACACACAGGGGGAGGGGACCACGCCGGCAGGGCATGAACACGGGAGCGGGGGTCATGCCCCCCTGAGAATCCGTCCACCCCAGTGTGACACAGCAGTCCCAGGCAGTCATTTCCCCGATCCAGGGATGCAGGACGAGGGGCACAGGCCGACGAGAGCGTGTCACCCGAGGCCAGCGGAGCCCTGCGCGCTCACACCCAGCTTTGATGTCGCTCCGATCTGCAGACACGTCCCCCAGAGGAAGGTGGTGCCAGCGGTGGGGTCGCGGCGCAGGCAGAGCAGCGCCGGAAATGACTGAGCTCGCCTGCGAATATCAGGGCCGTCCGCCCGGGTCTGCAAGACCTGCGAGCCCGACCAACCACTGAGGTTGGCCTCATTGCAGTGTCCCTGGCACCTGACGGCATCGCAGCAGCCGGTGCCCGTGAGCGTTTGCGGGATGAGAGGAGTCATTGGCTGGTGGGGGCAGGGTAGTGGTTGGGCCTGGCTCCCCCCGCCGTGCCTGCCTTGTCGTCACAGATGGCTGAGTAAACGAGGGGACCGTCCAGGGAGCCAGGTCCGTTCCCCCAGCAGCTCCTGAGCGGTCCTGTTTGCGAAGAGAGGGCTCCTGTCCCCGGAAAACGCAGGTGAGCTCGGCCTGAGGCGGGCGAGCTGGGAGCTGGGCCGCCCCCCGGCCCTCGCAGCCGCGGCCCTGCTGTGTTCAAAGAGCCTCCTGCAGCCGGGGGGCAGGGTCTTCCCCAGAGGCCGGGCGCCCGGGCACGGGAGCACCCGGGCGGTGTCCAGCCAAGACGGTGGTGGTAGGGCTCGGGCTCGGCGCCTTGCGGTCCGAGAGTTCGTTTGTTTCCTCATCCGTGCACTAATGAGCCCCTAATTAATCCGGCGTCTTGGAGCAAGGAGGCTAGGTTGCCGTGTTCCCCGGAAGGACGCACTGCACGTCTTGGGGGGGGCTTGAGAGGCTCTTCAGAGGTCTCCCTCGGTGGGGCTTTATCAGCGCCTTCATTAGGCCCCCCCCCCCCCGAGGCTGCTAATTGCATTACCATATTTTAGAACCTCGTCGGGCGGGTCAGGGTCGGTCTCCAGGTGCCCCAGGCAGTGTGCAGGTTTGCCTGGTGCGGGGGACCCGGTGCTTGTTCTGCTGCCCCGCAGAGCCCGGGGGGCTGGTGCGGGCCCCACAGCGCGGCCAGCTCGCGACCACAGAGGGCCGAGGCGACCTCTCCCACCGGCAGGGACCTGGCTGCTTTCTCCTCCAGCAGAAGCTTTAGCTTGAAGAGTCATTGTGACGGCATTATTCCCGGGGAGAAGGGCAGAAAAACCCTGCGACGTTCCGGCCAGAGAAGAGAAATGAAACGACTGCAAGCCGTGGGCATCCAGCACTTTCTAACGGCCAAATGCAGAAAGGGCAGGACCCCGGCAGAGCAGCCCCCAGAGCGCAAACTCACGCCCGGCCCGCGGCCTCGAACCAGCAGCCGATAACAGCCCAGGCTCCGGGCACAGTCTGCCCGGTCCCGGCGGGCGGAGGGCCAGGCCAGGAAAGCAAGTGGGGGGGCAGATTCGCAGGGGAGCCAGCGACATACAGGCGGAGACCTCGGGCAGGAGGTGCTGGGGGCCCTGACCGGGGAGGCCACCGGGAGGAAGCCGGGCCCGGGAGCTGGCCGCCGGCCTCGCCTGGGGTAGGACTGCCCCTGGGAAGCCGGACAAGACCCTGCGAACCGCCAAGATTCTCTCTGGACACCGGGATGCGACAGGACCGGAGACACACTGTGTCCCAGGCTGGCGGCCGGTCCAGCTCTAACTTTACACGGACAAGGTCTTCATTTCCAAGGGCGTTTCCTGTGAAGCCAGAGCCAGAGGGGACAGAAGACCCCCACGCCCTCGGCCACCGCCCGTCTCCACGCCCACAGCCAGCCTGCGTGACGGCGCCAGTGGCAATGCGCCTGATGGCCATCACACCCACCCCCGGCCCTGTCCACGCCTTTCCACTCGCTGTCATCGAGTCACGTCGCTGCGCCACACACGCGCACAGTCCTCGTGCACCGAAGGTCCCCAGCTGGTGGCTCTTTGGTCACCAGACGAGGTGGGGGGAGAGAGGCCTTTGTCTTCAGGGCTCCCCCTGCCCGCTTGGCGCCCCCGCTTCCCCTCCAGCCCTGCCTCTCCTGATTGGTTCCCAGAGAGCTGCCACCTAAACCTGAGGAAGACCCGTCATGTCCGGCGAACCCCAGGGGCTGTCGGCACTGGCTGCACATCAGGACCCCTGGGGGGCCCTGAGCTCACGGGTCTCAGGTGGGGCCTGGGCCTCCCCTTCATTTCAAAGGGTCCCCCGGGATTCTGCTTTTTACAATATGAACTCGGACTGAGTCAAGGTTATCACCCCTCTGCGAAAGACACCTCTAGCTCCCTATCCAGCACGTGTCCCTGGTCCAGCACGTGTCCTGGTCCAGCACGTGTCCCTGAGGCACTGAAAGGAGGGGGGGACCCCACACATGACCAAGGCTGTGTGAGCTTCAGGTGACGGCCACCTGTCGCGTGGGACCTCTGCATGGGCCTCAGTTTCTTCACCTGGGTAATGGGAGAACAGCAGCACCCCACCCCCCGACCCCCCGGTAAGGCTGGTGGGAGCATTCCCTGAGTTGCTGGATATAAAACTTGGAGCAGAGCTCGGTCCATCCTCAGTGTTAGCTGTTTGTTATCATCGTCATTGTCATCATTTGCACAAAAGGGCGGCTGGGGACAGTTCTGCGCTATAGCCAGTGACGGCTCGTAAAGTCACGCATCTGGTCACTTCTCTCCCCTCACAAATATCTCTCCACGGCGCCCCAGCGACCTCGGGCGAAGTCCTGCGCGATCTGGTCCCCACTCTGACGACCTCATTGTGCGTCCTGCAGCCCCCCAGCCACACCCACCAGCTTCACCGGGGCGGGGGGCAGGGAGAGGGCGGCCATCGGTCAGCACAGGCTGGCCCTGACGACCCACTCCTCCTAAGCCCGCTCAAAGCGGCATTTGCACAGCGTCTGATCAGGGGCTGCCTCGGGCGGGGCCTCTGGCTTCAGGGTCGAAAGCGACCGATACGCTGAAAGTACCGGCAGCCCAGAGGACTTCTCAGGCGCACGGAGCTCATCTTTCCAAAGCAATTGCAGCATCTCCCCGCCAGCCGTCGGGTGTTACTGCTGGGGCCTTATCTCATTGTTATTTTTTAGGGGATCAGACAGCAATGTTAGCTCGACTCAGAATCATCAACCTGCAATTGCGGCAACCTGTACTTGGTATTCACCTCAGAAGAGAAAGACCTTCCGAGACCTGTGAACCGACCCAAAAGGGGGCGGGGGGGACAGAGAACAGATGAGGAAGAAAACCATCACAAGACCTAAGGAGTAAACTATTACCCTAATTAAGCATGGGGGAGGAGTTAATACTCCAAGGTTTAAAAAATGTAGTTTTTCTTTTTCTTTTTGTAAATCGTACTCTGTGATGACTGATGTGATATATTCTGGGCTTTCGAAGCAAGAAAAGTCATCAGGGCTCCATTTGTTATGTTGGTGCCAATAGAGATACATCTGGGCCGCCAGGAGGAGGCTGCTCCCCTCTCGGCGCCTGGGGAGCCCGGGGCGCACCCCGGCCGGCGGGCCGAGCGACACGCACTGGGCCTTATTGATCACCGCACTTCCTCATTACTTCTGTGGGGCTGCAGATCAATAGACAGGCCCACGGCAACAGCGCCGATTTTTTTCTCAGAAAATCAATTGAACAGAACGATTTCTACCGAATTGGGTCTGCATGGACGCCGTGTCCTGGGTGTGCAGTGTCGCGTTTCTCACGCACTGTTTCCAAGAGCTGCCTTAGCACGAGCGAGCGGCAGAGCCGGTCTTGAAAGAAGGGGGGATTCTGGGAACACAAAGTGCACCCCGCTCGGCCCCGAAATCCTGGCCGGACACCCTGGCCTTGCTAGAAAGCACCGGCATCGGCTTGATCCTCGAATGTCGTCCTGTGGGCAAAACCCGTCGGCCTGCCTCCTTCTGGGCTGAGAACGTGGAACCGAAACTTCTTGGAAAGCTCAGAGCGAAGTCTGCACTTCCCCATTGCAAAAGCAGAAGGAAGCTCAGAGGGCATGAACGTGACCTCTGGCCACGCTGCGGCCGCTGAGATTCGCCAGTGTCACACGCTCATCGCTCCCCTCCAAGGACACAGGAGCAGCTGGGGGCTCGGGGACGCTGGGCTCTGGCTTTGGGACGACCCACGGGCTGCACAGGCTCAGGTGTTCTCAGTCCGCAGATACTCAAGCAGAGTCCCGCCGAGCCAGAGGGCGCAGGTGGGGGCTGGCACGCGCGCCCCTTGCACACACACCTCCCTAACTCCCGCTCCTTAGCAGGCAGAGGCTCCTGGCCACCGTCTTCCAGGGCACCGCATTCCCGGATGGAAAATTCTCCTTCCACATCCAGAGCCTCCACGGGGAACGACTCAGAGTGACATGGTGACGTGACGCGGGGCACAGCGGGACAGCCCAGCTGAAAGTACCCCAGCCCCGCTGAACGTGAGGAATTATATGCTCCTGACGGGACACAATAAATAGCGGAGCTGTGATTCCACAGAGGGGCCTGGTGATGACATTTAAAAATCTCCCTGAGCTTTGCTCCTGCGTTCGTGTCATCAGAACACCAGGAGGAACCGCAGGCGAAATTTATGTCCATTTTGGGGGTGTCTGTTATTTAGCATCATTTCCTTTCATCTGTCTCTTGTTTGGGGCTTGTCTCTCGGGAACTCAGGAGTTCCATCTGGGTCTCTCTCCCTGCACCCCCGAGCCCCCCGGGGGGCAGACGGCACCAGCCTCTGAGAACCTTGAGGATTTCCATGGCGAAAGGAGCATAAAGCTATGATTTTGTCTCAGGCTCGGTGAGTTCTGCCAGGCTCTTCTTAGATTTTTTTTTCCTCTGAGTTTGAAAGAGTCTGAACTGAATCAGGAAAGTTAGGGGGAAGCATGGAGCCCTGGTCCCTCTCGGCAGGGCCACAAGGGAATTGGAAAGTTCCCCCAAACTGATCTAAAGTAGAGAGCTGATTGCCTGGAGAATGGCATCGCCCCAAAACAGCGACGCCTTTGACACTGAGCGTCTGTCCCTCCTCTCTCTCCCTCTGGCTGCCCATCCATCCGCATGGAGAGCAGGGCCGGGCAGGGCCCCCAGGGGCTTTGGGGCAACGCCTGAGGGTCAAGTGGGGGCGTGTTTAGACCCAGTGGCCTGGGGGGAAATGATTTCTTCCAAGACCGCGTTTTCGGTCTCTTAGATTTCATGGCACCTGATACGGCTCTCTGCAAAACATCAAAGCAAAAACAACAGCCTCGCCACGATAAACCACGTGGAAAAAAGAAAATCCGTCGCTGTCATCTGTCGGGACATTTTGACTCGGAGAGCCGTAACCCCTACCTCTCGGAGACGGACCCCGTGAGGCACGAGCTTGTTCAGCGTTCACTGAGCTTGGCCAGTGCCGGCCACACAGCGTGTGACCCAGACATGTCGTAAACAGGCACACAGATGTGATGCCGAGTCCCCGAGCGCAGGGCCTGTGTGCGTGCTCCCCGCTGCGTCTCCGGGCCGCCCTGGGCAGGCCTCGGGGAATGCTGGGTGCGCTGGTGGGTGGTGGTACAACCGCCATGAGGAACTCAGTAAGGACAAAACACAACGGGCCTCCAGGGCCCGAGCTTAGGTCCCCTGGCCCAGGAGCAGGACGTAGCCCTCCCAAGAGCCCCACCTTTGTCCGACATTCGCACAGCCCAGCTGCTGCCCGCGGGCGCCTCCTGCGTGCCAGTCCCCAGGTCTCAGGTCCGTCCAGAGCGGGTGGCTTTCTACCCACCCCCCCAGCGCCAAATGATGCCTGGGGAGTCGTGTTGCCGGGAAACGGCGGTTTCCCCTCGGTGCTTTGTCTCTTGAAGGAAAGGATTCAGTCAAGAGACAGTTCGTGAAAATATAGGAAAGGTAAAGTTTATTATAGAAAAGGTAAGAGTTACAAAGTCCTCTCCGAGGTGGAGGGGCTGACCCAGGAGGCCCCCGCCATTGTCGGGGAAGTTTGTATCCAGGGGTGTAAGCTCGGGGCCCCCCCCCCCGTCTTCTCTGCGTGATCCTTCCGAAAGGGCCGACGCTGCAGAGTAACACGATTTGGGGGAGCAGGGCCTCTGGTCGAAGAGCTGGTGATGGGCCAGGGCCCCCTCCTCTGTTCGGGCACCTGCTAATGGAGCTCCTAGCAGGCAAGTTCCCCTTCCCGCAGGCCCTCTCTTTGTCTTTTTAATTTGGAGGCGGCTGACACTGGGCCGGGACGGCCCCTCCCCTCCGGCTCACACCCACCCTCGGCCGTGGTAGGCTGCAGAGGCCCCCCACCAAAAACCATCCTCATTCCTAGAAACTGGGACCGTTACCAGGTTTGGCAAAAGGGCTTTGCCCTGCGGTGAAATGAAGGGTCCTGAGATGAGTGGATCAGCCTGGATCGGCAGGTGGGCCCTGCGGGCAGTCACGCGGGTCCTTCCACGGCCAGACGGAGGCGGGGTCCGACGCAGAGGGGAGGCCACCTGCCACAGAAGCAGGGCCTGGGGTGAAGCCCTTCGAAGGCGGAGGAAGGGGCTGCAAGCCGGGGGCTGCGGGCCGCCCCCAGAAGCTGGGGAGGGCAAGAGATCCTCACCCGGAGCCTCTGGAGGGAGCACGGCCCCGCCAGCCCCTCGGTGTGGGCCCGGTGACCCCCATTTCAGACTTCCGGCCTCCGGCAGGGGAAGTCCCACGCGGAGGCGGCGGGAAGCCCCCAGGCGTGCGGCCGTGGCTGCGGCAGCCGCAGGGAAGCCAGCGCAGCGACCTGTGATGTGCAGCCATCATTTCAAATGGGTTTTCCTCTTAAAGAGAAGATCCGCAGCCAGCCAACTCTCATGTACGAAGGGAAGTTCATGCTCACCAAGCAGAAGTGCGTCTTGTCGCAGCTCATACGGTCTCACTCTTTTGAAACGTAAACACAAATTTAAAAACGACACGGTGATAAAGATGAACCGGGACCTTAAGGACAATGACGTGGCCGGGACACCTGGGCGGAGCTGGGGCGCTTGAACTCTACGGTCCCGACTTCCTACCTTCATGCCACCGTCATGGGACGTCTGGTCAGCCTCGTCTCACTGGACCACGTTCAAGGTGTCAGCAGGCTGACCCTACGTACCTTTTGAAACGGGACAGGGCCGTTGTTTTCTGTCCCGTTTAAAATGGGCCGTGTGGTCAGCCTACACGGGTTCCAAGTGGGCCCCCGTGCAGTGGGCCCTCTGATGCAGGGAACTTCTCCCCTGGTGCACCCCAGCCGCACCCCAGCCTCCCAGGGAGCACTGCCCAGCCCTGGAAACCTGCCCATACTGAACTTACCCCGGAGGGACAGCCTCACTGGCCTGGCGATGGGCCAGTGACTGTTTGCACGGCCAGGTGCCCGCCCCCTGCAGTGGCTGGCCCTGCAAACTGGGGGAACCAGGAAGTCTCTGGGCGTGCGGCCGTGCCATGGGGGCGTGAGCTCTTCAGGAAGCACAGAGGCATGAGGAAGGGGAAAGGGGGCCTGGATCTTAGACTGACCAAGCCACCCACCCCCTGGTCACAGCCTGAGGCAAGGTGGTGGGTAGTCACAGTTACCACCACCCACCCTCCTCCCCGATGTCCCTGGAGTACATGTGGGCTTTGGATTGAGCAGACGGGGGGGACGGGAATCTGGGCCTGTGGGGCTGCTGCCAATTCGGGGAGGGCTCCCGGCACCGGGGCAGGCAGTGGGCCAGCCCCTCCCGTGTCAGAACATCCGGTGACAGGGCCCAGTGCCATTTGCCCCCACTGCTCCCCCCCAGCCCCTCGGGGGCAGCTCCGAGTATTTTAACAGGAGCCTTTGGGGGACAGACGGGTCGTTGTCCGGCCGT
Source organism: Lyroderma lyra (assembly GCA_004026885.1). Taxonomy (NCBI): domain Eukaryota; kingdom Metazoa; phylum Chordata; class Mammalia; order Chiroptera; family Megadermatidae; genus Lyroderma; species Lyroderma lyra. The sequence goes on along the minus strand of PVJL010012457.1, from coordinate 26,148 downwards.
GCCAGTGGGGCAGGCGGTCAAGGGCTTTGGGCATGACTTGAGGCGGCCGTGGGTCTGGCAGCCTGGTCTGATTTGGGCCGGAGTGCTACCGGGGAGGAAAGGGAAGGGGTGTGGGGGGGAGCTGCTCGCTGAGGGAGGCGGTTCCCACCCGTCAGTATGCAAATCACTCGCCCGAGGAGATGGATGTTCCGGCAGGAAAGCTTGCAGGGTGCCCAGCGGGAGCCATTTGTCATTCCTACTCCGAGGCGCAGGCAGCCCCCGGGGGCTTCCCCTCCCCTCCCTCCCACCCAGGTCGCTCAGCGTGGGCACAGGTGCTGGGCCTCCTGGAGGCCTCCCCCTGACCTCTGCCTCTGTCTGGACAGGGGCAGGGCCCGCCTCGCGCAGCCTTGGACGTGGGTAGCCCAGCTCCGGGCGCTCCTCGGCAGGGCCCTTTGTCTCCCGGAAGGGCAGTGTGAGACGGCAAACCCTTCTTTTGGCGATCAGCTCTTGGCTGATTGACAAGTGCGTGTCCTTTGCATGAGCGGCTAAGACTTTCCATGACGTCGGTGGAGCCCAACAATACGTGGGGTTCACCCGGCGGGCCTGGCACTCCGTGGAGGAAGTGTGGGCCTGGGGTGTGTTCCAGCGAGACTCTGCGTAATGCTTGGACCCCGCGGCCCCGTTCGCAAACGGGATATGAGGGATAGATGGATCAGTCAGTCCTGGAGGTGTTGACATTGCCAGAAATCCCACCCAAGTCATCCTGGCCTTTCCCACTCGGGGACCTCAGCCTTGCGAGCAAAGGATTGAGGGCATCACACTGGGCAAGACTCGGAATGCGGGCTGGGAGCCAGGGCCAGGCAGCAGGGACTTGCCAGGCTGTCACCGCTGGGTGCTGCTCCCCGGTGTCACGCAGGCGGGCTTCCAGGGCTGGAGCCCACCGCCCACGGTGGGGGTGGCTGGCACCCGCCCATTCCAGGAGCTCAGACACGGGTCCCCGGTGGCGGCTCAACGAATACCTGCTGAATGGACTAGTGAGCAACCATAGGAAGTCCCCGCTAGGACCCCACGGCACAGACTTAATTCTAAAAGCGATAAAGCTTTTGGGGATCAAACCCACAGCCTTTGTGTTGAAAGCATATGGCCCCACTTTGGCCTTTTAGTCACTTGCTCATTCATTCATTCAAGAGACATTTACTGGGAGTTCCCTGATGGTGTAGTGGCTTAAGGTTTCGGCGCTGGCGCTGTCAGCGCTGCGGCCTGGGTTCGATTCCCAGTCAGGGAGCTACCCACATACCAAAAAAGCAAAAAAAAAAAAAAAAAAAAAGAGACATTTACTAAGGCTTCGGCGCTGGCGCTGTCAGCGCTGCGGCCTGGGTTCGATTCCCAGCCAGGGAGCTACCCACGTACAGAAAAAAAAAAAAAAAAAGAGAGAGAGAGACATTTATGAAGCGCCCACTGTGTGCTAGCCCTGGGCCACGCGAGTCTCCCTAGGTCCCGGGCTGCCAAGGGCAGGGTCCGGTAGCAGTGATGCCCGCAGCTGGCATGGCGCGGAGCTCTCATAAGCAAAGGGCCTATGGCTCTGCATGAACCCAGGACACGGTTGGGCTCTGTGACATCATGGTGGGAACTCTTAGCAGCTGACACGCACTTGTCATGAGCTGTGAGTTCACACACCCAAAGGAAGGTCTGTGGTTTCGGTTTCGCATTGGCCTTGTGGGACACACCTGGTCTCAGCCAACAACCAGCGTTGTCCGGGCCACCTCCTCAGAGAGCCCTCCCTTGTCCTGACGGCGAGGGGCTGGGTGGGTCACCTCTCCCCTGAGGTCCCCATCAGAACACTCTGAGGTCAGCTCGACCCATAGCCCCCTTCCTACCAAAATTTGTGAAAACTCCAGAAATGCAGATTGGGCTCAGTTTAACTCAACGACCCACATTAGATGCCTGTCACGCCTGCCGTGTATATGTGCACTTTTTTGGCCAAATGTGTGAGGGAACAATAGGATGCGTGGTGTACAAGGGTAGTACTAATTCCACATCTATATAAATGCTTTTTGTTTCTTTGTTTTGGTCGGTTCCCTGAGTGGGAATCGAACCCAGGCCTCGGCGGTGAGAGCTATATAAATGTTTTTAATTCTTCTATTTACTCTTCTGAGTTAGACGTGTAACTCCAGAAATCAGTAACAATATCCGTATGCAAAATAATACCCTGGAATATGAAAATCGGGTTTTTTTCATATAAAAATTATGTTATACATAAGATTGCTTGTACCTCTATCTGTTCTTATGTTTTATAATTATTTGTTTCATAAAATGTCTTGTACCGTAATATGTTTTTTAAAATGCTAAAAGTCCTTCATAATACAGAAAAACAGGTATCCAAATATAAACAAATAGAAATCTGAAATAAAAAATTAAAAGGAAAGATTTTTTCTCCCCCTGAAAGTTGGGGCGAAAAACGTGGGTGTGCGTTGCATGTGGGAGCGCATCATACCCGGGAAAACACGCCACATTAAAGTTACCCAAAATACGAGGCTAAAAAAGACCCGGCCCCTTTTCTCCAGGGCCTGGCGACCTGGAGGCGACAGACACGGACACAGGTACGGAGAAGACCACAGGCAGTGGCGGGAGCTGGAAAAGGAGCCCATCAGCGTCTGGAGAACCGAGTCCGCTAACGACAAGGTCACGGCAAACCGGAATAGACCAAAACACAAATGCACTTCAAGGTATCCCTGCAGCTCACAAGGTGAAGGTCACCAGGCAGTCTGAAGGTCATGGTGCAGCTCCCGGGGAGCGTGTGGGCAGGCTTTCCCGGGCTGCCATCGGAGGGGCGTGCGAGTCCTTTTAACCGCGCGGCTTTCGGGAGCCACGGCCGTACGGTGTGTGCACGGTCTCCTGCATCTGCTTCCAAACGTACCTTCCCAGCAGTTTGGGTTTCGTGGGTTTGCTCCCCGGCTTTTTGCGGTGGCGACGAGCCTAACGAAGCCCCTTCCGTTGCCCTGGCCTTCGGAGAGCCTTGCGTTGGCGCGCCTTCCGCGGGAGGGCCGCCTCTCAGGAGCCGGGCCGGGAGACGGGGCGCTGGCGCTGCGCGATCCCGGTCCAGTTTCCAACACAGTGAGGCAGTGCGGCAGGGTCCCTCAGGAGCCCGTGCCCCCTACCTCCTCCTGGCGTTCTGCAGGCTCGAGCCCTCCCTTCTGAGCCGCGTGCCTCAGCCCCGCAGCCCCTCTCCCACCCGGCCTCCCCGCCCCACGGCCGCGGCAGTCAAGGCCACGTTCCTTCCTCCTGCACTTGGCACGTCCCTTCTTAGCGCCGTGTGATGACCTTGAACCTGTCAGTGGAAACCCAAAGCAGTACCTGATGGTTTATTCACTGTTTACTTATTTGTTTGTCGAACTGTGTTGGTGCTACAGATACAATTTCACCAGAAGTCGAAAGAAGAATAGACCCCAGCGTTTCTGGCCCCCAAGCGCCCCCCGCCCAGCTCTGATCGGCCGTGTATATGCTCGTGAGTCCAGAATCCACCAAATCCACCAAAAAATTTCCTCCCTGGGCACTTTACTGCTAGGTTTGTTTCTCGTCTCCAAATTTCCCTCCCTTCCTGAACCTTCACCTGGCAGTCTGGAAGCTTCAGGCGGAATTCCCTTCTGGGGGAGCACAAATTCTTCCACTCTGGTACCCAGGAAATGCGGGCACTTTCTGGAGAGCCCTCACTTGGGCTTCCGTGCCCACATTTGACTTGCTCCACTCCTGCCCAGTGCTGGCCAGGCATCCGTTCCTCCCAGGACCCTCCAGGAGTCCAGGCTCAGCTGCCTGTGCTCCTTTGAGGCCAAACACCCCATACTCACCTGTCTGTGTGCCCATCAAGACAGAAGGCTCCGCAAAGGGGGTGTATTGGAAAGTTCTCCTCCTGCTGCAGGTGACAGGAGGCCGACCCAGTAGGCTTAAGCACGAGGAGACGTGCTGGCTGCAGAGGCCTCAGGTGGCCCGATGCCAGAGCACAGACAGTGTGACCAGGAGTGGTGGCCGCCGTGTCTTGGCTCAAGTCCGGGGACTTCATTCCCAGATGGACTCCTCCTCACAGGCTGTCCGCTGCACGTTCAGTTCACATACAGATAATGGAACGGGGTCTTGTTGGCTGGACCGGCTTCCATGGATGGACACCCCCCTCAGCCAGCCCTGTGACCAGGTGAGATGAGTGGGTCGAATCCAGGAACCACAGAGTCATAGTAATATTATTATTGTAACAGCTCACGGTTAGTCACCTAAATGGGTAGGTCCTGAAATAAAAACTGGGCGACCATCATGATGCGGGGTGCTGCCACCGCCGGCAGGGCTGGCACTGATCCGCTCCTGCCCAGCTGAGAACGTCCTGAAATTACAAAACAAAAAGTTGCCAATAATCTCATCACCCAATGACAACAGCGATTAGAATTTGGGGTGCTTTGCTTTCCAGTCTCGTCGCCCCCTACACGTTGACGTTTTCATGTAGCCGTGGTCATATCAAGTGCACGTTTGCTGTCTTGCTTTTTTTTCACTGAATACCTCACTTTTCTCACTTAACCTGTAGTTTTTGTAAGTACTTAACAACTGCGTAATAACACATTGAGATGACACGTATGAATCTGTTTAATCACTTTATAATGGGCTGTTTTTAAACACATATTATAAAAACACAACCTGAAGCATTTTTTAAATTTTCCAATTGGGCATAAGAGGTGATTCTTTAAGAAGCGGGTGATGGTCTGACCTGAGGGGACAAGGCGCTCCCTTCGGACTCCCGAGAACAGGGCCCGTGCGCGTCCGGTTTGGTTTGGCGACTACTCCCGGCTTCCCCAGGGAACCACCCGGGGCTCTCTGTCCAGCGATAAATCCATCACACGGATGTGGCTGCCCCCCTCAAAGCCTCCCCAGGGAGCCATCTGCTGAGGTCTCGCGTGGTGCCTAATTGACAACTTTCCGTAATGGGCTGGGATGATAATTCTTCCTCTAAGCCTCAAATGATGATTGATGGGGTTCCAGCAGGACGAGGTCGTCACTTCCTTCTCACCTTCATTATTTTAATCTCTCTCTGAATCATTGTCTAATGGGTCTCTATGGCTGGAAAATTCCGCGAATGGCGGGTGCGTGTCTATAAATCCCTCAGAATCACGAGAGGGCCCTCCACTTGATGAAGGAGGCCACGCACAGGCTCTGATGAAAAGTCGGCCGGGCCCGTGCAGGCGGGCCGGTGCGGACAACTGGCGGTCCAGCGTTAGGCCCAACTGGGAGGTGGCCGGGTGACTTCAGCTCCCTCCGTGGCTCTGAGAATCAAACCCTATTGACTGCTCACGGGATGGGAGGAGAAGCAAAGGTTGAAATGGCAATTTGGAGACTGTCAGAAATACAGAGTTGTGAGGGATTCATCATGAAGTTGTCAGTTGATTCATTCGATCAGTCAGCATGTTATGGAGCTCATGGGTGTGTGCCAGGCTCTGTGCCAGGCTCCAGGAAATCGAGGTAACAGGAAGGGCCCCAGCCCGCCAGGCTCACAGCCCCATGTGGGAGGAAACACCTACAGTCCGACGAGGACCACAGTGAGCAGAGTGCTGTTAACGTGATGATGGAGGCTAATAGAGCTGGCTTCGTGGGAGTGACACCTGTGTGGTCACATGGAAGGACCTCGCACTGGGCTTACTGCTCTGCTGTGAGGAGCCAACAGGCACCACCCGGGACAGGTCAGAGCAGATAACTACGTAAAACATACAGGATGGCAGATGGGAGTAAGGCCCATGGGCTGCGGTACCCCATTGTTGGGTCAGACGCCAGTCTAGGTGTTACTATGAAGGAACTTTTCAGATTTTTTTTTTCCTGATGAGATTAACCCTTAAATCAGAAGGCTTTGAGTAAAGCAGATTATCCTGGCTTCCTTGCTCTATCCACATCTACCAATCAGCTATTTATCTATTATCTATCTATATCTATCACCTATTATCACCTATTTATAGAAGACTCTGTTAACTGGCACCCAAGGGGATTGGTAGATGCCAGATAAATGTACATGGACTCCCCATTAACCAGAACTCAAGCAACCAGCAAAAAAGTTTTACCTGAGTTCCAGTTAATGGAGTCTATTACATCAATCTACCTATCTGTATTTATCTACCTATCTATCTATCATCTATCATTTATCTAATCTATCGTCTATCATTTATCTCATCTATCGCTATCTTATCTATCATCTATGCACCTATCTATATCTTTATCAATAATCTATCTCTCTTATCTATCTTATCTATCATCTATTTATCAACAATCTATCCTGTCTATGATCTATCTCTCTATCTCTCTCTCTCCATCCATCCATCTATCCATCCCCTTTCTCCTATTGGTCCAGCTCCTCTGCAGGACCCTGACCATCACAGCAGTTGTGGGGCCTGACAGCTGGCTCTGCTGTCCTCCCTGCTCCCAACCTCACTAACTCCTGCAAAGGGAGGGGGCTCCCGAGTCCAGGGATGCATCTGAGGGCTCCCCTCCTCAAAGTTTCTACCACAAATGGCCGCGGCAGCCGCCCCTACCTGTCCCTTTCAAGGACCCCGTGGCCTGAGAGCACTGTCCGCTGTCCCCTGGTGATGTCCTCTGCAGGCCGGGGCGTCTGTGGGGTGGAGAGGATCTCTTCCTGAAAGCTATCGTCTTCAGCGGGAGCTGGGCCAAGAAAGGGGGTGCCTCTCAGCTGATAAGGCCCTTCAGTCAGGCCCAGGGGAACCTCGCAAGCTGCTAATCACTGTGGCTTGGGCGCGTCACCCTCAGCGCTCACCCAGTCCCCACGAAGGGACTGCGGCCAGCCCAGTGCTGGGAGGCTGGCGCTGTGGCTCTCTGGACCACGTGTAACAACAGGGTCTTGTAGAGATAAGACCAGGGTTCTTCAGAGGTTTCCACGAGTATGTCAGGCTCTGCTCTTTTTTTTTGTTGTTGTTGTTGGACATTGGTGTCAGTGCTCTAGAACGCTGTTGTCTTCTGGGAACAAACACAGAGGCCCATTGTTTACACTGCCAATTAGGAGCCACGACTGACCCCAGCACACAAAGGCCCCGTTGTGCCCGGGTGCCGAGGCAGCTGTCTCAGGTCTTTTGATACAGGTTTTTGGACAGGAGAGCCTGGGCTTGTCATTTTGGGGGTTCTGAGGGGCCACTTCCTCCTGCTTGGCGAGCTGGGGGTGCAGGTCCTGATACCAGTTTGCATAGCATTGACCAGCGCAAGGTCCACCTGGGCTTCCCAAGGACACGTCTCACCCTGGAGGTTGTACAGCAGCTCTTCCCTGTAGAGCTGGGGAAGGAAGTTGGACTCTGACTGGGCCAGCAGGGAAAGTGAGGCTGCCAAAGGCCTCCTGGCTCAGCTGGGGGGGGGGGGGTGTGTGTGCACACCCCCGACCCATGGGAAGCTTCTGCCACCACAGGGTCAGCCACACGGGCCACACAGGGCCGTCATGAGCAGGGCGCCGGGCGTCCACGAGCTTCGGAATGCAGCCCTGCTCGGGGGCACAACGCCCCAAAGACTGCGGCGAACGGCTTTAGCCTGACTCCTTTCAAGAAAGCCAACCCACGTATTTCATCTGCTTTAAAAATGAAGACTAATGGGGAGAAAGGACTTTCCCAAACACACGCAGGAGTTATAGAATCAGTTCTTCGGGTTCAATGTGCACCTCGAAACAGGCGGAGGAAACCAAGGGAGACGCTTTGGTTTCAAACCTGTTGGTAGCAAAACAGCACTGATGCCACCACACGTCAGGACTAAGTGGCACGAAGAGTTCTCAGGTCCATCAGCCACGAGGACTTTGATCCAGACCCTTCTGTGGGACATTCACTTGATGAAACAGTATGTCTGCTATGAAGACGGTTTTTATGGAGTTTATTGTAATTACATTAAAAACTGTTACGTGCCAGAGTTCGTTACCCGTAAGCCCGAACGTCCCCCCCACCCCCGCCGTCCCCGAGGGCCATCGGAAACAATCCGTAGAGCGCACACACCCGTGGCTCGCCGGAGGCCGGCACTTGAGTCTAGAAGGAAACTTGTGAAGGTTAACACAGGCTTCTTGGAGAGCTGGGACCATGTGAAAGTTTTCTTTTTTCTACAGTTTTTTTCATTAAGAGTGTGTATTACTTTATACTTGGAAAGAATAAAACAAACAAAAATAAACAAACAAGCAGTTGCTATGGTGAGAGAATAGGGTGGGAACTTCCCTGTTTCTGCCTCGTTCCAGGATCACATTAACCCCATGGTCTGCTGGCTGGGAACCCCGCCCAGGCTGTGCCACCCAGTGAACACCCAGCATCTCCTGGCCAACTTCAGGTCACACCAGATGCCAAAATCAGAGGTTTAGCAACCTCTGAATTTCACCCTGTTTGCGTTTGTTTGTTTGTTTAACCACTTCTGGCTACACACACACACACACACACACACACGCACGTACAATGGATCTATGCATTTTGGTTCATGGGGTTCAACATGGTTGGCACCCCTGCAAGAAGCAGGCTCTCCGGGTACCTGACACAGCGTCCTTGTAGGAAGGTGGACTCCCTTTGTAGATGTTGGAATCCCAGTTCTGTTCTTCTCCAAGGGACCCTGACACTGGAGGCCACCTGTGGACAGGACAGATTTAGTGATAATTCCCAGAGTCACACTACCCACACAAAGGCAACATTCCAGAGGTGACCTTGCCACCTCCCCAAGCTCCCTCTCCTGGGTCTAAAAGCAGCACCAGTCCCCAGAAAGAGGGCGCAGCCCCGTGTCCCAGCTGATGGGTACACACCGCGGCAGGCCCCAGGTAAACCTGCCCGCGTTTCCACTACCTCAGCCAGTTGAAATCTGCGGTCTGGGCAGCTGGCCTCGTTCCTCCGATTGTTCACCCTGTTGGTTTTAGCAAGAATTGCAGCAGAGAGTCTGAGGTCAGCACTGTTTCCATTGTCTAAGCTGCCGAAGGGAATCCGCTTCCATTCTCCAACCTGCCTTCCCGCCCTCGCAAGGAGCCCAGAGCCCAGAAGGCTGTCCTGAGGTCCACCTCCTCCTCAGCTCCAACGTCATCTCCTGATGACGCTCTCCCTGACACCCACAGGCAAAGGTAAACCGATAACCCCTGACACAGGAGACACTGGTTCATCCACCAAGTATTTACTGGGTACCAGTTACGTGCCGCACACTGGGCACGCAGCAGTGAACCAGTCAGGTGTGATTCTGCTCGTGTGGCAGCGGCTGGACACTGAGTAAAACGGCCCAAAGCAAACCCCTGGGAACCCAGCCCCGCTGTTGGCATCTGAGCTGAACACCGCACCATTTGGGATAGCCACGTGAGGAAATATCGTGGCTAAAACTGGGTCGAGTCTCCCTGGGGTTGACTTTAATAACAGACTGAACGTGGTCAGTGATTTGTTTACTGCAATATTATTAAAGGTGATCTATCATCTTGGTGTTAACCGACGTCCCTCAAGTCCTCCTATCCCAGCTGACACCACCGTTCCGCCATTCGCCCAGGCTCTCCATCGGAGTCACTATGACCCCTTCAGTCTCTGGCCCTCCAATTAGTGGCCGAGTTCATGTCTCTCTCTGAAATACCTCCCACCCTTTCATCATGGCTACCACCCTACGTATCTTCACATTGCCAACATCTGGCTTTGCTGCCTTCCCCAAACATTCATTAAACACCTACGTGTGCCAGGCACTGAGCTGGTCCTGGGACAGGGCAGCGAACAGGAGATCGCACACACTCTGCGCTCATGGAAAGTACAGTCTGGGGGGACGGGGAAGACAAGCACTACCTAGGGCCCGTGTGCAAGTGAAGATGAGAATGAGAATGTTGTTTGAATAAATGAATGGACCCGTGAATGGAGGACCAACTGCTCAAGCTGTCGCGATGCCTGCTCTGATCCCCCCTGCAATCGTGTGGCCTGCATGCCCATCCCTGAGCATTAGTTTGGCTCGTGTCACTAGCCTGCCTGAAATATTCAACGGCGGCCACCGCGCACAGGTTAAGCTCCAGTCCCTGGCCTGGTGGCCTTCCACGGCCTGGTTTCAGGGTCCTTTTTTAGCTTCATTTCATTGTCACCCTCTAGGATAACCTATGTCCTAGTCCAACTATCGCTGTTTGTTTTGCCTGTCTGGAGAACTCACCTCCAAATCTGCTGTTGAAATCTTATCCCACAGAAGGCGGGGACGTGTGGAGGATGATGGGATCTGGTGTAGAAGGACCAAATCCTCCTTTTTGAAAGTAGGGAGCCACGACGCTAAAATGGAAAGATCAAGAAGGAGGAGGAAAGGCATCTTACTTTTAGAAATGTGAAGGTAAGCCACAGAAGCAACTGCTAAAGGACTTGAAAACACACGCTCCTGGGGGTAGGAATCGGGCGGGAAGGGGGCAGGCCATGTGACTGGGCTTTGGGGCTTGTCGGCTTTAAGCCTAGGAGGACGGCCCGCCGGGAGGCGGAGGTGGGAACCCCGAGGTCCTGCTTCGCACGCCGTCCCGGGGGCCCCGCATCAGCCTCCTGGCGGACGTCTTTGCCTTCGGTGTTTCCTGCCCCCTTATTTACACCATCCTCCCGACCGGTGGCATGTTCCCGGTCCGAAGCAGTGGCGTCTCTGGGAGTCCCTGTTGAAAGACTTTCCAGAAGTTTCCTAACGCGCGTTAGCACGGCCGTAGCTGCTCGGACCAGCGCCCCAACGCTCAAGGGCCTCGCCTAATCCACGCTGGTCTCACCTGGCATTCCTGCTTCGTAGACTGCTTTTTCCTCTCGAGGTTTCAGGAACACAGGCTCTTTTCATTCCCAGGTTCCTCCCTCCTTTGAGGCCCTGATGGCCTCTGCATCCAGGCAGGATGAGGAAGGATCCAGAGAAGTCACAACGGCTTCTCAGTCCCCTAGGTGTACGAGTAAAGCGCCTCGCTTCTGCTCACATTCCATTGGCTAAAACTAGTCATGTGGCTCTCTACCTCCCTGAGAAAGGGGTGCTGGGAAATGTAGTCCCTGACTGGTCAGCCTCTGATCAGTGTGGAAGGGCAGTATGGATTTTGGTGGAGGATCTCTGTCACATTCACTACCCACAGAACCGCATCCGAACTATTGGTTTAGCCCAATGGTTCCTATTTAAACTGTGTGGTTCCTACCTCCCCGCAGGAACCTTCTCTCATCCCAGCCGCCAGATCTTACCGTCATCTCTTCTGCTTAGTTCTATACATTCCACGGGGCGCATCCCATCCATCTAAATACAGTGGGATTTCTCAAGTACAAACTGCAGCCTCTCTTTGAAGATTTTTCCATTTCTATGGCCATCTACTGACTGACCCACTGAAATTGAATTTCTGAGTCATAGAGTTTGAGAGTTGGACAGGACCTTAGCCATATGGTCCAACCCCATTGATATCGCGGATGGATATTCCCAAAAAGCTAAGGGAATCCTAAATACATGGCATTCCCAGCAGACCTGTTTTCCCTGCATGCATCAGACGCAGTGACAGCAACCTCAAAGGCAATGATCTGAACAGTACTGAGCCATTAATTGGAATCTTACTGCTGGGACTAAGCCTAGCTGACCTCCGGGCATTTGCATCTCTACGTAGATGTGTGATGGGACCTAGCCTCTAAGAGGGCCTCGTGAGTGCCACCTCCTGGTTGTCACACCCTGGGCAGTCCCCTCCTACACTGGGCAGGGGTTGGTCTGTAGGGCAGAAGTGCCAGGGTGCTGCTTCTGATACCAGATGATAGAGGACTTTAGCCATGTCATGAGCAGCCTTGTGGAGAGGTCAACATGATGGAACTGAAGCCTCCAGCTAACAGCCGTGAGCGTGAGCTGGGAGTAGCTCCCCAGCGTCTGTCAAACCTTCAGTGACCGTGGACCCAGTCAGCAACCTGACTACCACCTCATGACAGGCTCTGAGCCAGAACCACCCAGCGAGGTTGCTCCCTGGCTCCTCACCCTCAAAAGCAGTGTGACAGAACATCTGCTGTTTGCAGCTACTGAATTTGGGGATCATTTGTTACGCAGCAGCCGATAACCAAGAGAGCCATTTTTGTATCCTACCTGCCATCAGGTACACATTTTGTGGTTTACTTGGTCTGGGAGTGAGTTGAAAATTATATATTAAAGAGTTGTTTTGTTTCTAAATTTGGGTTCTACAAAGGGCTCACAAAATGTCTGTTGTAAATGTCAAACATTCTGGTATTCTGTCTGTTGTCCTAAATCTTCAAATAATGGCTACACAAGCGAGAAGAAGAAAAATCAGGCATGAAGGGAGAGAGGAAGGAAGGGAAAAGGAAGGGAGGGAGGGAGGGAGGGAGGGAGGGGAGGAATGCTGCCCATCCTTCTAAAGCTATCTGAATGCCACCTCTGTGTGGAGCCTCCCCTGATCCACTCCGCATATGTGACATCTAGATGTCATTGCTCCTACAGCACTTTGACATGAACTCCCTTGTGACATTTATCATAATTCCTTCATTAACAACACAGAAATATTTATTGAGCACTAAGAGCCAGCTCTGTTCCGCATGCTTGAGCTACATCAGGGAACAAAACACAAGGGTCTTGCACAAATGGGCCTTACACCCCCATCAGTAAGAAAGAATAAGCACAATAAAAAGCAAATTATACATCACTGAAGGTGATGGATTCCATAGAAAAAAGAGAAAACAGATCAGAAAGGTAAAATTGCTTGTATCTTGATCAGCTCAGGAGTGGCTGTGAACTTGGAGTGTCTGCACTGCTTTGCACTTGTCAGGTGCCTGCAAATATTTGCTTAATTCATGCAAGGATGAAGGAGCTCCTCCCAGAGTGGAGAATTCACTCAGATGGCCAATGCAAGAAGTCTGGCTCCTAGCAGATCTGAGCAGATTCGGGCCACTAAGAGGCCCAGCTGGGGGACAGCCAGTGAAGAAGGCTTCCTTCAACCCCCCAGTGAAACTCCGCTACCTGAGCCACCTTCCCTCCCTCCCTCGGACACCAGATCGCTGATGTGGCAGAACTGGATCAAAGAAGATGCAGTATTCCCAGCACTGTCCGCCCAGTATCACAGGACCCAGCTACATGAGGCCATATTAAGTACGTAGCCCCGGTACAGGTAACATCCTCACCGTGACTTCATCTGTCATCTTATGCTCCGTACCCAGGGGACCTCGCACAGATCTTCACCCAAGTCTGGTAGGAATAGACCCAATGGAGAGTGCTCTGAAGTGCCCACGTGTGTCGACCAAGGTCATTTAGACATCTGCAAGGACAGTGCGGGACCCGGGGGCAACAAGTTGCAGAGTGAGCAGGAGTGGCAACCCAGAATGTCACTTTATGATTCAGACCCCAAGAAACAAAGGCAAACTAAATCTGCCTCCCATGGTTTGGGTATGTGGTCCTATATAGTTTGGGATTTGGGGTTTGTTTTAACAGCAGGCAAAGATACAAGGAGTATGTTTCCTATTAGGTTTAATACACCAGAGACAATAAATTACAATGCAGTGCTACATTAATATAGAATAAAACAACAATTAGTATTCAAAGAGCTATTGAGTTCCAAAAGAGTCTAGAAACAGGATTTTAGACCCAGAAAGCAGCTTAGGCCATATTCTAGTTCATAAAAAAAAAAAAAAAAAAAAGAAGTGGTAATGTCCTCCATTTTTTGCAAACCTCCCCCCATCACGTGCGTGCGCACGCACACGCACGCACACGCACGCACGCACACGCATGCAGACTTGTGTGCCTCTGCAGCGAGCCCCATGCCTCCCTCTGGTCTCAGTAACAGAAGTGACCCTTCACGGCCCGAACACAAAGCCATCCCCTCCCGCCCCCGTCGCTCCGCACTCAGCCCCTCCAGACAGACAGACAGACAGACGTCTCCCTCCTCGCCGTGCCCTCTACTGACTCTCTTCTCAGCACAGGGACGAGCCCCAGTCTCTCCCTCCAGCAAAGCAAAGCGAAACGACGAGAAACCACTTTCCTGGCCTCACATCTCTGTCTCGTCCCCTCCCCTCCTTTCAGGGCTGCACTAGTTTCCTGTGGTTGCTGTCACCAAGTACCGCGTACTGGGCGGCGCACACAGCAGAAATGTATCGTCTCACAGGCTGGAGGCCAGAAGTCCAAGGTCAAGGTAGTGGCCGGGTCGTCTGAGGCTGTGAGGGAGGGTCTGGCGCAGGCCGCCCCCAGCTGGCGGTTCGCTGGTGACCTTGGGGATTCCTTGGCTTGTAGACGCATCACCCCGATCCCCGCCTTCATGGCCACGTGCCGTTCTCCCGGTGTGCGTGTGTCCAACTCCCCCTTTTTATAAGGACGCCAGTGACACTGGATTAGGGCCCGCCCCAGTGACCTTACCTTAACTTGACTATATCTGTAAAGACCCTATTCCCAAATAAGGTCACATTCTCAAGTACTGGGGATTAGACTATTACAAATATTTTGGGGGGGACACAATTTAACCCCAAACCATGGCCAAACGTAAAAAAGTGGTCCCTTCGTCCCCCCACATTCACTCTGTAGCCCGCTGCCCCCTGGGTCCTGCATTGTCCTTGCTAAGGACTAAATGACCTCATGGTTGCCCAATTCGGTGGGCACGTTCCCATCCTTGTCATGTGGACCTTACTGTCACGCTGTTGACTACCCACTCCTTCCTCACACCCCTCCCGCTCTTGGCCTCTCCAGTCCCGCTGGGGCACCTCCTGGGGTTCCACAGCTCAGGCAGTGCCTTCTCAGGGCTTTCTCCTCCTCCCTGGTGGGCCTGCGCTCTGTCCTCAGCCTCCTGACCCCCACCCCGAGCGGGTCACCGGGGCCCCTGCCTTCCACGCCTCTGCAGACCATTCCCGATACATTTCCCCAGCGCAGGCATCTCTCCTGACGTCCAGGTCTGACCTCCGGCCCCACATGTACCCACGCCTGAGGCCTCTGGCTCCAACTCCTCCTCCTGGAGCCCCCACCTCACCTTCCACCCGCCTCTCGCTGAGCCAGGAAACTGGGTGCCGTCCTTTACCATCACCCTTACTCACTGTGTGTCTCAGCCCCAAGTCCCCTGGAGTCAAGATTATTTCTCAGACGGGTCCTCTCCTACCTCTACTGCCACTCTCGTTGCTTCCACGGGTTCCGATTTCCTGGCTGCGTGACACATAGGCCTCCCGTGCCGTGCCGTCACCTACTGCCTCACACTCCCTGCATCAGCCTTTGTCTCCACGTCCTCCACCCCGGTGCTTCCAGAGAGAGCTCTCAGACAGCCAAGTCAAATAACGTTTCCAGTCGTTCAAGGGCTCCGTATGGCCATAGGATAACGACCAAACTCCTGATGTGACGTGAGATGTTCCTTGTAATCTGCCCTTGCGCATGGCACCCACTTCCTCCCCCCACCGCTTCTCCTTATACATGAGCCGTTCCAACCCTGTTGACACTCTGCAGCCCCCCGAAAGCGTGTGCTGCTCTCGTGCACTTCCTCTACCCTGGCCGTCCCTGTTTTCAAGGCCCGTCCATCAGATACCACCCATTACCCGTTTTGCACCCTTCAAGAAAGACTCCGATCAGAGGTCCCTCTGGGAAGTCCCTCCGAACCCTCTAGAATGACCTGCGTGTCTCCGGCCCTCTTTAGCACCTTGGATGTGTTGTGACCATCAGTCAGCTACGGCTCTCGGCCCGAAATCTCCAGCTGCTGGTCCACGGCCTGGGACAGGTTCAGTAATGGTCCCACGGGACTCTCCAACTGGAGCAGAGTACAAGGGCGATGCCCAAGGCCCAGAAAACTGCCTGTGGCCCAACACCCAGCGAGTGGCAGGGGACGAGAATTCGGCTTGCTCACATTGGAAGGTTCTGAGCGCTGCCCCAGCACTGTCCTGTGTGGTGGGAGGACAGACACATCAGAGTCCCTTGGGGAGCTGGTTGAAAATGCGGCTTCAGTGGCCTCAGTCTGGACCTGGACGTATCTGTATTTTAAACAAGCTGCCTTGGCGAGTCTTCTGAACAGTTTGAGAACCGCCGCCCTGTGCCTTGATGCCTGTCTCTGTCCCATTTTCACTGAGAAGCTGTCATGTGTTTGACTCCTGAAGCTTTCGTCTTAGAGTCCACGGTTAGGGCGCAAATTCTAGTGGCAGAATCAAACGAGACAGAAGGGTGGGAGTAGGGCCTTGAGGAGGAAGCAAAGCAGCGTGGTGAGGTAGGAGGGGGCTGGGAATGGAGGGCAGGCAAGTTTTCAGACAAATGGGACCCCAAGGAAAGGTGCCCTTGGAGTTTGGGTTTACAGTCCTACCCGGTACTCGACCGCTTTGAAATGCATCGAATTTGGTACCCGATGCATTTTGACGCGAACGTTTTGTCCAGATCGTCATTGCTGGTTCGCTGCTCACCGCCCTCCCAGAACCAACTGATGACAGTACTGAGGTGCCACAGTATTCTCACATTTTAGGGTGCCTCAGAATCTCCTGCGGGCATGGACACTTGGGCCCCACTCTTAGAGTTGCTGGTTCAGGGGACCTGGCAGTGGGGCCCAAGATGCTGCATTTTTAACAAGCTCCCAGGTGATGCTGGTGCCGCCCGGCCAAGGAGCCACTTTGAGAACCGCGTGTGCCCGGTGTAGTCGTCTAGCCTGTGACATCCGTTCTTGCTGCTTAGACCAGCTGTGGACGTTGTCACACTTCCAGCTGGAGTTTCTGTGGCTAGTTCTCATGCTTCTTCCTGTGGAACCCAAGCTTGCCTCCAAACCTCCCACCCGCTGACCCCGTGTCCACCTCTTCGGTCCTCACAGAGTATGTCTGTGCTGTTTGTACACAGGAGTTCTCCAAATGTTTGAAGATAACCTTCGGGTCTCTTCTTTCCTCTGCCAGCTTCTCTGCTCCCTTAGCCATCCATCAACGATTGGAGGATTTTCAGCAGCAGCTGCTGTCTCCCTGAGACAGTCTTAAGTTTATCCATTTCTTTCTCACATCATGGTGCCCAGAACTGGCCATAGTACTCCCTGTGGGATCTGACCAGCTCGGTGGACAGTCTCTCGAACTGGATATTAGTTACACATAGACAGTATATTTTGTAACAGACCATTTTGCACATTTAGCCATGTTGTGCATGTGGCCAACTAAAACTAGAATTTTTTAATGCACTTCTGTCCAGTCAGGTTTTCTTCATCTGTCCCTAATTGACTTTTTAGCCTTTCTCTGCATTCATTGACCTCGAGTCTTTTTTTTTCCAAAAAAGCCACAAAAAATAAAAAGTTGATATTTTGACTATTTTATGCATTCAATAATAACATTTTGAGCTGCTTTGCATATAAATAGCATTTTTATTTTAAATTTTTGTTATATGGTAATAAATTTACCATTATGTTGAATTTTAGCAAAAAATACTCAAAACATACTAAGTGGCATCCATTAGATTTAAGTATAGATAAATTACAATCTAATGGCATTGATGACACAGAAAGTTCATTACAAAATGTTACACAGTAAGCCATACAAAACATCTTTGTTGATAGTACAAGCCATAGGAAAACATATTTAAAAACGTTTTAAATAGAGAAAAGTCCTTGAAACAGTTTCACACTGAATAACAATTTTACAGTAATTACAGTATTTATATTTTTGAGTAAATACAGTTGAGGTGGTACATTTCATTAAAATAAAGTATAAAAATTTCCTATTGTTATTCATTCTTGAAAAACACAAAAAAACAGAGAGAATTGTGCATATAGCTGAAGGAAAAGGGGTTTTGAGCTCGTGGGGCAAACTTGAACGCGGCAGTCAGCCGATGGAAACGGTCATTGGGATGGGTCCGCACGTCACAGCAGAAGGGCTAACGAGAGCTGTGTCCATTTAATCCTTTTAAATGCCACTCAGTGGGCTTTGCCCACTTTTACAGATTATTAACTCATACTTAGTTACGAGGTAGTAGTGACCGAGCCGATAAGGGGATAACAGACCCCGAATATGCACTTGACCATTTTACAACTCCGCCTGGGGTCCTTACTCATACTTTATTCAGTTCAAACAACCGCTTATGAGTGACGCTGTGTTTGGCAGTCCCCATACTCATGGCCATAGTGTACCTCAATGTTTCTGGGTCAGCTCTCACTTCAAATATTCTTTCTACTGCCACAGGTCCACATGCCAACCCGTGAGTCTAATATTCGTTTCAGAAAATATTATTTTGCCTGGTTCAGGCTGAGGGAGGGAGATAGAGAACAGAACAAGATAGAGAAAAGTCAAGAGGTTACAGTCACAAATTAAATAGCAAGAACCAATGCTAAATAATGTGATTTTGGTCCAATTTTCCAAAAGGTGAAGTTCTGCTTATAATAATAATAATAATTTCTGAATTATTATGATTGGTCCACCCAGGTACCCGGATTCTCCCTTGATTTAGCCATCTACTTAGTGGATACTGCATATTTTGAAGATGTTATTTTGTACTCCCTCCTGGAGGATGTGACAATACCTCTATCACTGAGAAAATACAAAGGATGCCGTTTTCTCTGCAGCCAAGAATTAAATCACTGTAAACAAAATGTTGAATGAAAACGGTAGAAGCCTCTATGTCGGCTCCTTCTGATTTCAGATTGTTTTCAGTGATGTGGGTTTTCAGGAGGAGAAATACACAACACAGACATTTGGAGACGACTTTACAGTGGGTTGTGAATCTGACTACTGGAGGACTTTAAAAATACAGCAGTTAGAAGACAGGAGTGCACTGAGCTTATAGGCTCCTGAAGGGAAACGAGAGCGGGGAATCTGTTGTGTCTCTTTCTTTCATCCACAGACGTTTCAAAGCATGACACTTGCAGTAACAAAATTACATTGCAAAAGTACTGTGTCATTATCTGCTGTTCAAGATGGGGACACGTAGACAGGAATGGCCTCCTCCAACACCAAGAACTTTCAAGTAGCGCCGCTGAGCCTCCACCGCACCAAGGGAAAAGCTAGTCTGCTTCCACAACCCTTCACGAAAATGGAGACAAATTCTTCGTTTCAAAATATTCTCGTGACTTGAACCGAAAGTTAAAAAGAGGCTTTTAAGTTGCACATCGCTCCTGACCTTACCTGCGGTTAATGACTAGTGTATATGGAAGAGGAGCGGCGGAATGGAGGACCACGATCCCAGAAAGCGACCTTGAGGTGTGGGAGGGCTCGGGGTCGGCCCAGACGGCCGTTTGCGCGATGGGGCGGGCGTTAGCGCTCCAGGGAAAGGGCTGTCTTCCCAGGGGAGTGGGGGTGGGGATGGGGTGCTATCCAGCAAGGCTGGTTTGGCTCGCAGCAGGGCGCTCCCCCGGGAGCGGCAGCGCGCAGGGGCGGGCTGGGAGGCGCGCGCGGCCAGCAGGATGCTCCCGGGCCTGAGGCAGCGCGTGTACGCGTGTGTGCACGGTGGGGAGGTGCAAGGCGTGTGCACGGCACGGGCGGGACGCGCGCCACTACTGGCGCCCGACGCCGCGGCAAACAAGACCAGCGCCGCAGGGTAAAAACACTGCACAAAACCCGGGCCCGGCCCAGACACCGCGGCACAATGGCGCTGGGAACCAAGCAGACGCGCAGGGCCGACTCCGCACCCCGCGGTTCAGCACGCTAACACGGAGCCGCTGCACCAACAGACTGAGAAGGACGCAGCACGACTCTCGCCGCACCCCGGTCGGGGCACGAGCCCCCAAGACCGGCACGCGCGCAGGCACGCAAAGCGCGCGCCCGATCGCACCCTAGCGCGCCCCCCGCACGATCTGGGGAACCACAGCGCGGGAGGGTATTAAGGGGGATAGTGGGGGCGTGGCCTGGCCGAGACCAGCCAATGGGAAGGGGAGGGGCGCGCGGGGGCGGAGCTAGAGCATATAGCGCCGATTGGCCAGTTGGTCCTCCGGTATGCAGATATGGTGGAGTCACGTGCCAGGGGCCCGGACGACTTCCTGTTGGAGGCCAACGCGGGGCGGGGAAGGGGGCGCGAGCGCCCCGTCTGGCTGGAGCGGGGGGTGGGGGGGTTCTTGTCAGTTAGAGCAACAAGATGGCCGCGGTGGCAGCTCCGCACCTCAGCGCGACCGCCCCGGGAGCCGCAGCCGCCTCCGCCGGCCCCGCTGCGCCGCAGCCCTGAGCGCCGCCCCGGCCACCCCCGCCGCCCCTGACAGGGCCGTTCGCGCGCCTGCCGCGCTCCTGCCGCCGCCGCCGCGGGCCCGCCCGAGTCGGAGGAGGACGGAGCGCCGCCGGCCGAGCGCCGAGCTCCGAGCTCCGCCGCCGCCTGGGACCCCGGGCCGCGCCGGAGCCGCCGTCCCGCCCGCAGGCGCGAGGAGGAGGGCGCGTCGCGGTGTCGCCGGGGCCGGACCTGGATCTGCGGGGACGCGCCTCCGCCCACCCGCCCGCGCCGCCGCCGCCGCCGCCGCCGCCGCCCGCGCCGGGACCTGAGTCCGCGTCGCCGGCGCTGAGCGGGCCCCTGCCGCCCGATTGCCCCTCAGGCCCCAGGGCAGCTGTTGGAGTTGTCGCCGCCGCCACCGCCAGGCCCTCGCCACCGGAGCCCCGCCGAGGAGCCGCCGCCGCCGGGGACGGAGCCCAGGTGAGCGCGGGCCGGGCTCCGAGGCGCCGCAGCTGGCCGAGCTGGCGGCGCCGCCTTTGTTCGGCCGGGCCCGGAGCTCCAGGGGTCGCGGGTCCCGGCGGGAAGGGGTGCGCAGCTCGGGGCGGCGGGAGGCGCTGCCTGCGGCGCGGGGCCCGGGGCGTGCGCGCGCGCGGTGAGAGAGGTTCTCGTGGCCGGCCGGGTGTGCGGGGGAGCCGGCAGGGTGGCCACGGGCGGTGCGGTGACGACGCGTCCGTCCTGGTGTTTTCAAAACGATGCAGTTGGGAGCGGGCTGTCCCCGAACGGTCGCCCCTGGGTTTCGCATTTCTGACGGCATACAGGAACCCGGGCGTTCTCGAGGCAGGGCCTGCGGTGCGGCTGTTCGGGGGCAGAGCAACCCCGGGCCGGGCTCTGGGGGAGGGTGCACGCGCCTCGGCCCTGTGCCGGCCTGCAGTCAGGTGGGCTGCCCGTGGCGTCGCGGGCTGCGGGGGGATGCGCACGGGCTGGGGAGACGCGCCACATCACAGCTACGCTGCCATCAGATCGCGTAACCCAAGCGCTGCGGCGCCACTTCTGCACCTTTACCTTGTGGATGAGGTTTAATTAGTTGATTCGTAGTTCTTAAAATGTGCAGATGCCCGCGGTAAGCCGGCGGAGAAGCCTTTTGCTTGCGGGTTACACGGAGCTTGGGGAATCTCACCGAAGACGCAGGATGTGTGTGTGCCTCGATGTCGCGGGCGAGGGAGGAGGAGCCGCAATCCTGCTGCGCCTATTGCGGTTTAAGGCACTCAACGGTATCGGTGGTTCTGAACAAAATGAGTGAATTGTCTCGAACCTTTGCCTCTGTCAGATTGAACCTCCATTTGAGTGGTGTGCTCGGTTGTTTCTAGGCATGAGCTGCAGATTCTGGATTCAAAATGGTGCTCTGTAGATGTCCGACCTGAGCGTCTTGAAGGAGCTGGAAGGTGGAGGCGGCTGGCTGGGTTAATTCATTGTGTTGGCGAGGTTCGGGTATTCTCGCCTGTATCCAGCGTTCCGGTTGATATGCTTTGGCCGGTGTAGGGGTCACTTTACGATGATCTCTGAGAGGCTGCTACGTCTCTGGACGTAATTGACCCTGCTCGAGGCTGATTTTATGCAAGCTGTTTCCTACATTTACAATTAAGTAACTATGAGGATGAGTGAGACTATGGAAATATGGTTTGAGTGATCTCAGAGGACAGTGGTGGCCAGTTTGAAATGTGTAGGGGTGCTGACAATTGTATGCATAGATTCCAGACTTCCTTCAGTAGTGTGTGAAAGAATAAAGGAGAAAATTTAGCCCCAGGCCGGATGAATTGGTTGGCCGAGGGCACCTTGAAGAATTTACATCATTCCAAAACCACAGAGGTGGTGAAGGTCTTTGGACACCTTTCAGCGTGGCACCCCTAGGAGGCTTTGTTGCAGAAAATGATGCCAAATGAAATTTTTAAATGACCAACCCACTTACATTATCCAAGTTAATTTTATTGTTGGTGTTTACAGAACACAATAGTCTGTATAATGGTTACTTTGTTTGGCTATACTGAAAGTTTATTCTTTTACTGAAAGTTTTTAATATTTGTATTTTTATAAGAATAGAGGTTCTTAGATTTTATTTTTCTTTCGCAAGTTGGATCATGAGAAATTAACAGCCTAGAAAATAGTAGTAGTAAAATTATTGGTTAAGTTAAATTATACTTATGGTGACACAGAATAACTTCTTCCAGTTAAGCACTTCCTTCTACCAGCAAAGTGGATCTATGTGTCCCAGATGTCATATATGTATATATTTAGATTTGGTTTTATTATGAGGATCTAGTTTTAAAAGCCTGATTCTAAGTCTTCCATGCTTCCTTTCCAAATCAAAGACCTTATTGATCAAGTACCTTAAGTTTTATTATAAAGGTATGAAATTAAGTAAGGTTGACAATGAGGTTGTCATAAGGCTTAATCCTAACCGTTTCATTTTGGCTTCTGGCATTTAAATATTTTAGTGGTAACCTGGAGTACATTTTATGTTGCTCTTTCCTTACAATGTTTGTTGTTCTTTTTCAAGTGGCATATGTTTTAACACTTTAACAAAGATTATTTTGTAACAGGTTTATATTTATACTTGATTGGCTCAGGAATTTTGGAACAAATAGTTGCAAGTTGCATTAGAGTGCTGATTATGAGGGAAACTGGGGTGAACTGTTTCATTTGACTCCCAGTGATTAAAAAAATATATCATGGGGGAATACAGGAAACTTTAAATTACAGTATTTCTCACCACCACCACCTTTTTGTTAAGCAGCCAGCTTTACTGAGATAAATTTGTGCTTTTCCAAATGCTGTCATCTGGCTCACTTCCAAAACCAAGCTGCTGGAGGGGGGAGGAGGTCAGGGCTGGAGTAGGGCAGCTTTCTTCCTTAGTGAGGAGAGCTTTCAGTTGCAAAGAAATGAAAGATGAACTTCCTACAGTTCTGGCTGAGAATGGGGTTGTTTGTATTATTTCCCCCAACTCCAAGTGAGGGCACTGAGGTCCTGAATGTAAACTTATTCTTGGTGGACTCAAGAAAATGACACTAATTTTAAATTTAAAAAAAAAAATGACTAGTGGAAATTAGTTTCCTTACCCATTATTTGATTCGTCTGACATTGTATAACTTCCCTAACAACTTAGCATGTTAAGGCTTAAGAGCCATTCTAGAGACTCTGTGAGCCTTTTGGGCCTTCTCCAGTAGGAATTGGATCCATGAGATTGCATACTTACGCCTTAGGTGATCATGTACCATTCCATAGGGGTTTGTTGTGCAAAGGTGATATCCAAGAAGATTTTATAAGAAGGAAAATAGATTGGCTGTGAAGTCTGAGGCTGCTCCCTGTATCAGAACAGCATGCGAAATAATTAAGATTGGGGGAGGGAGCAAGCAGACATTACTTGGCCAGAGCAACTGAAGCCTATGGGGGAGCAAGGGACAGATTAACCAGGAGGCTTTGGAACCCGGAGCAGGCCAGGCTGACGGAGCAGGAGCTGGAGCCCTGCACAGTGCCTGGAAGGTTCTGAGGAAGTGGGGAGGAAACAGGTAACCTGGGTTTGTTTTCTTTGTTATCCTTTTTGTTTTTGTTTTTGTTTTTGGTGGTTTCCTGGCTGGGAATCAAACCCAGGCCACAGAGTTGAGAGCGCCGAAGCCTAGGCACTGCACCACCAGGGAGCCCTCGGGTTTTATTTTCTTTGATTGAAATAGTTTTGGCTTCTTATTCATGATTTTGAGACTGTCAGATAGGTTTTTATTTTTTATTCCAGCTTCATTTCAGAGTGTCTTCTGATGTTTTAGATGTGCTGTAAGGAAATCTTTTGAAAGTATTGGTGCTGGGTTCTGTTTTCTGTTATAATTGATTTCACAGTGAAGGTGACTAGGTTTTAGTTGCTTAAGTAGGACACTTAACATCTTAATAATTTTGTATGAAGATATTACAGATTTAAGTAGGGAGAACAGAATATCAAATGAGAGCTAGGGATTTTTTGTTTGTTTGTTTTGTTTTTAAGGTAGATTTTCAGATTTTTTTTTTTTTTTTTTTTTTTTTTTTTTTTTTTTTTTTTTTTTTTTTTTTTTTTTTTTTTTTTTTTTTTTTTTTTTTTTTTTTTTTTTTTGCTTTTTGGTATGTGGGTAGCTCTCTGGCTGGGGATCGAACCCAGGCCGCAGCTCTGACAGCACCAGCGCCGAAGCCTTAAGCCACTACACCACCAGGGAATTCCCGATTTTCAGATTTTCTTGCTTAAAGCCAGTCTAATCATGATAATCTAAAATTTCACAAATTAAATAATTGTTCAGTCATGAGGAGAGCATTCTTTACCTTGCAAATGATATACAGTAAGCTTTGTTTAAATAGACTGTAATGCAATAAAGATGTTCTCAATTATAAACACTCAGCTTTATACACAACTTCTGAGGAGTACAGACTCTCAGCCGGAACTCAAGCAACCAGCACAAGAAATCTGTTTTGTTGGTTGCTTGAGAGAGCTGGGTACATTTATCCAGCATCTACCCATCCCCATGGGTGCTGGTTAACTGAGAGTCTACTGTAATTACTTAAAAATACAAAGGTTACTTGTCAGAAATAACTATATAACATTGTGTAGAGATTGTCTTTCAGACGTGGAAACCAAGAAATCTTGCCCAGTGAACTTGTTTGAATAACTTGATTAAAATAAACCCTGTAAGTTTTCCATTGTGCACACCATGCATTTGAACTGTAACTTATTTAATGAAAATTAAAACATGTATTTTGATTCTCCAAGTGGGATGTGACAAGGTTTTGCATATTAAAAACATAGTGAGAATTCATACCCTTTGTGCCATTTTGGGAGTTGTACTAAAAATGAATTCTTTCCTTGGCCACAGATGCTTTCAGAGAGTGAAGAAGCTGCTGCACGGAGGGAGAACCGCTAGTTGGGCATGCGTTCTTCCTGTGCAGGCCTCGGAAGGCTATAGAGCTGTACGCAGAGCCAGACAGACTGGGCACCCGGCCACCAAGCCTCCCTGCTGCCGCGCAGATAGTTGTTCACACCCTCCCGCGCCCTCCGTGGCTGCAGACCGCAGCACGAGGAGTGGCCTTGGGAAAGCAGCGGTCTCTGCTATTTTGCACTCTTAATGCTCTGTGTTGGTTCTCGGAGTTCCAGCTAGGCGTTGTGATTTTGGTTTTCTAAGATACACTAATGATTAAGGACAAGAATATAGCTTCTGAAACATGTCTCTTCTAGGGCGGTGGATTTAACGGTTTGCTCTAGCAAATACAGAATGGCGAGCTGTCTGTCCCGAGGTCTCCCTCTCCTTGTTTGCCTCTTTGTCCGCATAGGTACCATTTTCCCCGTTGGAGAACGACATGCCTGAAGACACGTAGGATCATGGGGCCACTGGGTCCCAGCGCACAGGGCCCAGAGGGTCCTCATCTGAACTCTGCCTTCCAAGAGCCCTAGAGGTAGATCGGTCTGATGTGACTGGTTCCCACTTTATATTCTCATAAACCCTTTTTGCCAACAAAATTTTAAAAATATTTTGTACCAAAATATGAACATGAGCGAGTATGCAAATACGTCAGCTTCTCATTATTATAAGGTTACCGCATTGTCTGTGACCAGCATCTGTTTGTACGGATCCACATGACCCCCTGGAATCTTCCAGAATACAAACACCTGGACAGGCCTGTTTTCCTTTAAGGTCTGTTTTCCTTCTCGAGGACATTTTAGAGATGAGTACTCGATTATGTCTTCATGACGACCTTCCTGTGCAGGCCCGAACGGCAGGCCCGCCTCCCTCGGTCTCCAGGCGGCCTGTTGTCCGCAGTGGGATGAGTCCTGTCCGCGGCGGCGGTTGGGGTGCGCGCTCTGCTGGGCTCGTTTTACGTGCACAGTCTAGCTCATTAAGAACGAGGTCTCTCGCACCTGAAATCGGTTGCTTGGGTTAAGCCTGGCAGAGGTATTGTTTACTTTTTATTCCCAAAGGTAATTTCTTTTTAATTACTCTTTTAATAAGCATGGAAAATCTAAGTTCAAATAGCACCGGGAGTTAAGGTGAGATCTGAGATTGGGAAATGGCAGTGTAGGTGCAATTTATCACCTCTCCAGCCATTCGTGCTTTGAAAAGATGTTAACAGCAGACAGAGTTATTCAGAAATTGC
>PVJL010012456.1:0-37147 GCA_004026885.1 Lyroderma lyra | reverse complement strand
TGACTGTATCACTTTAATTGACTCTATTCCTACCGTTCTTCTAACGTTAACCCAAGCCATTGCTCCAGGCCTAGAATATCAAAATGACCGAAAGGGAAAATTTTCACTGTTCTGACACTTACCAACATCAAAGTACTCACCCTCATTTTGACTCGAGATACCGAACGTGACGGTATCACTTTCATTGACCCAATTCTCACCGTTCCCCTAACCCTAACCCTAGCCGACTCCCCGGTCACAGAGTATCAATATGACATACAGGGACACTTTTCCTCTGATCTACCACCTAGAAACATAAAAGTACTATCCCCAAATTTGAATCGAGATTCCGAAAATAATGGTATCACTTTAATTGACCCTAATCTCACTCTTCCGCTAACCCAAACCCTAGGCATCTCCCACGCCTAGTGTGTCAATATGACCAACAGGGTCATTTTTCCACTGTGATGACAAATACGACTATCAATGTACTCACGCTAACTTTTACTCGAGATTCCGAATGTGACGGCATCACTTTAATTGACCCTACTCTTACCGTTCTGCAATCCCTTATCCTTGAGGAATCCCCAGTACCTGATTGTTAATATGACATACAGGGACAGCTTTCCTATGTCCTGACAACTATGACGAACAAAGTACTCACCCTCATTTTGACTCGAGATTCCGAACGTGACGATATCACTTTAATTGACCCAACATTCACCGTTCCACTAACCCTAAACCTAGCCATCTTCCCAGACCCAGAGTATCAATATGACATGCAGGGACACTTTTCCTCTGACCTGACACTTACCAACATTAACGTCCTAACCCTAAATTTGACTCGAGATTCCGAACGTGACATTATCACTTTAATTGACACTACTTTTACTGTTTTGCTATCCCTAACCCTAAAGGAATCCCCAGTCCCTGAGTGTCAATATGACATACAGGGACACTTTTCGAATGTCCTGACACCTACGACCATCAAAGTACTCACCCTCATTTTGACTCGAGAATCCGCACGTGATGGTATCACTTTCATTGACCCTACTCTCACCGTTCACCTAACCCAAACCTAGCCATCTACACAGTGAATCAAAATGACCTAGAGGGATATTTTCTCACTGATCTGACACCCAGGAACATCACAGTACTCACCCTATCTTTGACTCGACATTCTGAATTTGACAGTATCACTTTATTTCACCCTAGTATTGCTGTTCCCTTAACACTAACACTAGTTATCTCCCCAGGCTCACAGTGTCAATATGACATACGGGGATGTTTTTTCACGGTCCTGACATGTACAAACATCAATGTACTCACCCTAACTTTGAATCCAGATTCCGAACATGATGGTATCTGTTAACTGATCCTTCTCTCACCGTTCACCTAACCCTAACCCTATCCATTTTCCTAGTCCCAGGGTGTCAATATGACATACAGGGTCACTTTAACACTAACCTGACACGTACGAACATCAAAGTAGTCACCCTAACTTTGACTCGAGATTCCGAACGTGACGTTATCACTTTAATTGACCCTACTATCACCGTTCTGATATACTTAACCCTAGCCATC
Source organism: Lyroderma lyra (assembly GCA_004026885.1). Lineage (NCBI taxonomy): Eukaryota > Metazoa > Chordata > Mammalia > Chiroptera > Megadermatidae > Lyroderma > Lyroderma lyra. The sequence goes on along the minus strand of PVJL010012456.1, from coordinate 35,584 downwards.
GCCCCAGGACTAGTACATCAAAAAGATCTAATGGGAAACATTTTCACGGTTTTGAAAAGTACGAACTTGAAAGTACCCACCCTCACTTTGACTCGAGATTCCGAAAGTGACAGTATCACTTTATTTGACCATACTTTTACCTTTCCACTGAACCTAACCGTAGCCGCCTCCCCAGGCCCACTGTATTAAAATGACCCACAGGGATACTTTTTCATTGTCCTGACACCCACGAACATCAAAGTACTCACTCTAACTTTGACTCATGATTCTGAATGTGACGGTATCATTTTAATTGACCCTTCTCTCACCTTTCCCCTAAACCTAACCCTAGCCTCCTGCCCAGGATAGAGTCTCCATGTGACATACAGGGACACTTTTCCAATATCCTGACACTTACAAACATCAAAGTACTCACCCTAACTTTGAATCGATTTTCTGAACCTGACGGTATCACCTTAATTGACCATATTCTCACCGTTCTGGTACCCCTAGATTTAGACATTGCCCCAGTCCTAGTATATCAACATGACCCAAAGGGAAACTTTTTCACGGTTCTGATACCTCTGAACATCAGAGTATTCACCCTAACTTTGAATCGAGATTCCGAACGTGACGGTATCACTTTAATCGACCCTACTCTTACTGTTCTGCTAACCCTAACCCTAGTGGAATCCCCAGTACCTGAGTGGAAATATGACATCCAGGGACACTTTTACACTGTCCTGACACATCCGAACATCAAATTACACACCCTCACTTTGATTCAAGATTCCGAATGTGACGGTATCACTTTAATTGACCCAACTCTCACCGTTCACCTAACCCTAACCCTGGCTGACACACCAGTCCCAGAGTATCAGTGTGACATACAGGGACACTTTTCCTCTGACCCAGCACCTACAAACATGGAAGTACTCACCCTGAATTTGAATCGAGATTCCAAGCATAAAGAGATCACTTTTATTGACCCTAATCTCACCGTTGCGCTTACCCTAACCCAAGACATCTCCCCAGGCTTCTGTGTCAATATGACCTACAGGGTCATTTTTCCACTGTCCTGACAAGTACGAACTGGAAAGTACTCACCGTAACTTTGACTCGAGATTCCAAACGTGAAGGTATCACTTTAAATGACCCTAATCTCACTGGACCGATAACCCTAACCCTAGCCTTCGCAACAGGCCTAGTATAACAAATTGAACTACAGGGTAACTTTTCCACTGTCCTGACACGTAAGATCATCAAAGTACTAACTATACCTTTGATTCGAGATTCTGAATGTGACGGTGTCACTTTAATTGACCCTTCTCTCACCTTTCCACTAACCGTAACCCTAGACTTCCCCACAGGATAGAGTATCCATATGACATACAGGGACACTTTTCCAATGTCCTGACACTTACAAACATCAAATAACTCACCCTAACTTTGACTGTATTTTCTGAACATGACGGTATCACTTTAATTGACCCTACTCTCACCGTTCCGCTAACACTAACCCTAGACATTGCCCCAGGTCTAGTATAATAAAATAAACTTAAGGGAAAATTTTTCACTGTTCTGACAAGTGCGAACATAAAAGAACTCACCCTAACTTTGGCTCGAGATTCCGAACCTGACTGTATCACTTTAATTGACCCTACTTTCACCGTTCCGCTATACTTAACCTGAGCCTATGCCCCAGGTCTAGTACAACAAAAAACCTAAAGGGAAACTTTTTCACTGTCCTGACAAGTACGAATTTGAAAGTACTCAACCTAACTTTGACTCGAGATTCCGAACATGACGTTATCATTTTAATTGACCCCACTATCACCGTTTCGCTATACTTAACCCTAGCCATCGCCCCAGGACTAGTACATCAAAAAGATCTAATGGGAAACATTTTCACTGTTTTGAAAAGTACGAACTTGAATGTACTCACCCTCACTTTGACTCGAGAGTCCGAACGTGACAGTATCACTTTATTTGACCCTACTTTCACCTTTCCCCTGAACCCAACCGTAGCCGTCTCCCCAGGCCCAGTGTATCAAAATGACCTACAGGGATACTTTTTTACTGTCCTGACACCCACGAACACCAAAGTACTCACTCTAACTTTGATTCGAGATTCTGAATGTGACAGTATCATTTTAATTGACCCTTCTCTCATCTTTCCCCTAAACCTAACCCTAGCCTCCTACCCAGGATAGAGTTTCCATGTGACATACAGGGACACTTTTCCAATATCCTGACACTTACAAACATCAAAGTACTCACCCTAACTTTGAATCGATTTTCTGAACCTGACTGTAACTGTTTAATTGACCCTATTCTCACCGTTCCGCTAATCCTAGAATTAGCCCTTACCCCAGACCTAGTATATCAACATGACCCATAGGGAAACTTTTTCTTGGTTCTGAGACCTATGAACATCAAAGTATTCACCTTAAATTTGAATCGAGATTCCGAACATTACTTTATCACTTTAATTGAACCTAATCTTACTGTTCTGCTAACCCTAATCCTAGAGGAATCCCCAGTATCTGAGTGTCAATATGACATAAAGGGACACTTTTGCACTATCCTGACACCTCTGAACATCAAAGTACACACCCTCACTTTGACTCGAGATTCCGAACGTGACGGTATCACTTTAATTGACCCAACTCTCACCGTTCCCCTAACCCTAACCCTGGACGACTCACCGGTCCCAGAGTATCAATGTGACATACAGGGACACTTTTCCTCTGACCTAGCACCTACAAACATGAAAGTACTCACCCTAAATTTGAATCGAGATTCCGAGCATAACGGGATCTATTTTATTGACCCTACTCTCACTGTTGGGATAACCCTAACCCAAGCCATCTTCCCCAGGTCTAGTGTGTCAATATGACCTACAGCGTCATTTTTCCACTGTCCTGACAAGTACAAACTTGAAAGTACTCACCGGAACTTTGACTCGAGATTCCAACCGTGACGGTATCACTTTAAATGACCCAACTCTCACAGTTCCCCTAACCCTTACCCTAGCCGACTCCCCAGTCCCAGAGTATGAATAGTACCTACAGAGAAAATTTTCCTCTGACCTAGCACCTACAAACATCAAAGTACTCACCCTAAATTTGACTTGAGATTCCAAACGTGATGGTATCAATTTAATTGACCCTACTCTCACCGTTCCACTAACACTAACCCTAGACATCTCCCCAGGCCTATGGTGTGAATATGACCTACAAAAGTAATTTTTCCACTGTCCCGACGAATACGACCATCGAAGTACTCACCAACACTTTGATTGGAGAATCCGAACATGAAGGTATCACTTTACTTGATCCTACTCTCTCTGTTCCCTAAACACTAAAGCTAGTTATCTCCCCAGTCTCAGAGTGTCAATATGTCAAGGATGGTTGATTTATCACTGTCCTGGCACGTACAAACATCAATGTACTCACCCTAACTTTGAATCGAGATTCCGAACGAGACGGCGAATCTTTAACTGACCCTTCTGTCACCGTTCCCCTTACCATAAGCCAAGCCATCTCCCAAGTCCCAGAGTGTCAATATGACATACAGGGACACATTTCCTCAGACCTAGCACCTACAAACATCTCACCCTTAATTTGAATCGAGATTCCGAATGTAACGGTATCACTTTAATTGACCCTACTCTCGCCGTTCCGCTAACCTTAACCCTAGCCTTCTCCCTAGGCTTAGTGTGTCAATATGACCTACAGGGTCATTTTTCCACTGTCCTGACAAAGTGGGTTGCTTTGTCACTTTCCTGACACGTACAAACATCAAAGTACTCACCCTAACTGTGAATCGAGTTTCTGAATGTGACGGTATCTCTTTAACTGACCTTTCTCTCCCCATTCCCCTAACCCTAACCCTAGCCATGTCCCCAGTCCCAGAGTGTCAACATGACATACAGGGACAGTTTTCTACTGACCTGACACCTATGAACATCAAAGTACTCAACCTCACTTTGACTCGAGATTCCAAATGTGACAGTATCAAGTTAATGGACCCTACCCTCACCGTTCCGCTATCCTTAACACTAGCCGTCGCACCAGGCCTATTACATCAAAAAGACCTAATGTGAAACTTTTTTACTGTCCTGAAAAGTACGAACTTGAAAGTACTCACCCTAACTTTAACTCGAGATGCGGTATGTGACTTTATCACTTTAATTGACCCTACTCTCACCGTTCCCCTAACCCTAACCCCAGCATTCTCCCCAGGCCCAGGGTATAAAAATGACGTAAAGTGATAATTTTTCACTGTCCTGACTCGTACAAACATCAAAGAAATCACCCTAACTTTTACTCGAGTTTCCGAACCTGACGGTATTACTTTAATTGACCCTACTCTTACCTTTCTGCTAACCCTAACTCTAGAAAAATCCCCAGTCCCAGATTGTCAGTATGGACTACAAGAACACTTCTCCTGTGACCTCACACCTATGAACATCAAAATACTCACCCTAACTTTCACTCGAAATTCCGAACGTGACTGTATCCCTTTAATTGACCCTATTTTCACCGTTCCACTGGCCATAACTCTAGCCATCTGTACAGTGCATCATAATGACCTATAGGGATATTTTTACACGGATCTGATAACATCAAAGAACTAACCCTAACTTTGCCTCGAGATTCCGAAACTGACGGTATCACTTTAATTGACCCTACTCTTACTTTTCTCCTAACCCTAACCCTAGCGTTCTCCCAGGCCCAGTGTATAAAAATAACCAAAAGGGATACTTTTTCTCTGTCCTGACACCTACGAACATCAAAGTAATCACTCTATATTTGATTTGAGAATCTGAATGTGATGGTATACCTTTAATTGACCCTTCTCTCACATTTCCCCTAACCCTAACCCTAGCCTTCTCCCCAGGATAGAGTGTACATATAACATAAAGGGACACTTTTCCAATGTCCTGACTCTTACAAATATCAAAGTACTCACCCTCACTTTGAACTGATTTTCGGAACGTGACGGTATCACTTTAATTTACCCTATTCTCAGCGTTCCGCTAACCCTAACCCTAGCTGTTACCCCAGGCCTAGTATATCAAAATGACTTAAAGGGAAAGTTTTTCACTGTTCTGACACCTATGAACATCAAGGTACTCACCCTAACTTTGACTCGAGATTACGAATGTGGCGGTATCACTTTAATTGATGCAACTCTCACCTTTCCGATAACCTTAACCCTAGGCGTCGCCCCAGGCCTCGTATATGAAAACGACCTAAAGGTAAACTATTCACTGTTCTGACCCATACGAACATCAAAGTACTCACCCTAACTTTGACTCAAGATTCGGAACGTGACGGTATGACTTCAATTGACCCTACTCTTTCCGTTCTGCTAACCCTAACTCTAGACGAATCCCCCAACCCAGAGTGTCAATATGGCCTACAGCGACATTTTTCCTGTGACCTGACACCTATGAACATCAAAATACTCACCCTGACTTGACTCGAGATTCCGAACATGACTGTATCCCTGTAATTGACCTTATTCTCTCTGTTACCCTGGCCATAACCCTAGCCGTCTGAACAGTGCATCAAAATGACCTATAGGGACACTTTTTCACTAATCTGACACCTACGAACATCACAGTACTCACCGTATCTTTGACTCGAGATTCTGAACGTGACGGTATCACGTTACTTGACCTACTATCTCTTTTCCCCTAACACTAACCCTAGCCTTCTCCCCAGTCCAGAGTGTCAATAAGACATACAAGGACACTTTTCCAACGTTCTGACAAGTACGAACATCAAAGTAGTCACCATAAGTTTGACTCGAAATTTCGAATGTGACTGTAACTCTTTATCTGACCCTTTTCTCACTGTTCCCCTTACCCTAAGCCTAGAGATTGCCCCAGGCCTAGTATATCAGAAAGACCTAAAGGGATAATTTTTCACTGTTCTGACAACTACGAACATCAAAGTCCTCACCCTAACTTTGACGGGATTCCGAACGTGATATTATAACTTTAATTGACCCTACTCTCACCGTTCCCCTAAACCTAACCCTAGCCGACTCCCCAGTCCCAGAGCATCATTATGACATACAGGGGCATCTTTCCACTGACCTGAAACCTACAAACTTCAAAGTACACACCCTAAATTTGAATGGAGATTCCTAATGTAACAGAAACACTTTAATTGACATTACTCCACCGTGCCACTAACTCTAACCCTAGCCATCTCCCCAGGCCTAGTGTGTCAATATGACCTACAGGGTCGTTTTTCCACAGTCCTGACAAAGTACAACCATCAGAGTATACCTACTCTTACCTTTCCCCTATCCCTAACCCTTGCAGTGTAACCATATTCTGTATATCAAGGTCATGTTGACACTTCTGGCCTTGAGTGTCTTCTAGGGTTAGGGTTAGGAGAACGGTGAGAGAAGGGTAAATTAAAGTGATACCATCACATTCTGAATCTCAAATAAAAGTTAGGGTGAGTTCTTTGATATTCCTAGGTGACGGGACAGTGAAAAAGTATCCCTTTAGGTCATTTTGTTACACTGGGGTGAGGGAGATGGCTAGGGATAGGGTTAGGGGAACGTTAAGATAGGGTCAATTAAAGTGGTGCCGTCACATTCTGAATCTCGAATCAAAGTTAGGGTGAGTGCTTTGATGTTCGTATGTGTCAGGACAGAGAAAAAGTTTCTCTTTAGGTCATTTTAATACACTAGGCCTGGTGAGAGGGCTAGTGTTAGGGTTCTCGTAACGGTGAGAATATGGTCAATTAAAGTGATACCATCACGATCAGAATCTCAAGTCAAAGTTAGGGTGAGTACTTTGATGGTCGTACTTGTCAGAACAGTGGAAAAATTACCCTGTAGGTCATATTGACACACTAGGCCTGTGGAGATGCCTAGGGTTAGTAAGAGCGTAAGGTGAGAGTACGGTCAATTAAAGTGATAATGTCACATTCGGAAACTCGAGTCAATTTTAGGGTGACTAGTTTGATGTTCGTAGGTGCCGGGTCAGTGGTAAACTATCCCTGTATGTCATATTGATACTATGGAAATGCTATGATGGCTGGGTTAGGGTTACGGGATCAGTGAGAGATGGGTCAATTAAAGTGATACCAACACTTTCGTAATCTCGAGTCAAAGTGATGGTGAGTAATTTAATATACATAGGTGTCAGGTCAGTGGAAAAGTGTCCCTGTATGTCATATTGATACTCTGAAACTGGGGAGTCGGCTAGGGTTAGGGTTAGGGGAATTGTGAGATTAGGGTCAATTAAAGTGATAATGTCACGATCGGAATCTCAATTCAAATTTAGGGTGAGTACTTTGATGTTTGTAGGTGTGAGGTCAGTTTAAAATTGTCCCCGTATGTCATATTGATACTCTGGTACTGTGGAATCAGCTAAGGGTTAGGGTTAGTGGAACGGTGAGAGTTGGGTCAATTAAAGGTATACAGTCACATTTGGAATCTCGAGTCAAAGTTAGGGGGAGTACTTTGATGTTCGCAGGTGTCAGGACAGAGAAAAGGTTTCCCTTTCGGTCATTTTGAAATACTAGGCCTGGTGCGACAGCCAGGGTTAGGGTTATAGGAACAGTGAGAATAGGGTCAATTAAAGTGGTACCATCACGTTCAGAATCTCGTGTCAAAGTTAGGCTAAGTACTTTGATGGTCTTACATGTCAGGACAGTGGAAAAATGACCCTGTATTTCATATAGACACACTAGGCCTGTGGAGATGGCTAGGGTTAGGGTTAGCGGAATGGTGAGAGTAGGGTGATTTAAAGGGATACCGTCACTTTCGGAATCTCAATTCAAATTTAGGGGGAGTCTTTTGATGTTTATAGGTGTCAGGTTAGTGGAAAAGTGTCCCTGTTTGTCATATTGATACTCTGGGACGGGGGAGTCACCTAGGGTTAGGGTAAGTCCAACGGTGAGAATTGGGTCAATTAAAGTGATAATGTCACGTTCAGAATCTCGAGTCAAATTTAGGGGAAGTACTTTTCTGTATGTAGGTGTTGTGTCAGTGGAAAACTGTCCCTGTATGTCATATTGATACTCTGGGAGTGGGGAGATGGCCAGGGTTAAGGTTAGGGGAAGGGTGACTTTTGGGTCAATTAAAGAGATACCGTCACGTTCGGAATCTCGAGTCAAAGATAGGGTGACTGTTTTGATGTTTGTAGGTGTCAGTTCAGTGGAAAAGTTTCCCTGTATGTCATATTGATACTCTGGAACTAGGTAGTCAGCTAGGATTAGGGTTAGGGGAACGGTGAAAGTTTGGTCAATTAAAGGGATACCGTCACGTTCCGAACATCGAGTCAAAGTGAGGGTGAGTACTTTGATGTTTGTACGTGTCAGGATAGTGGAAAAGTGTCACAGATGGTCAAACTGATACTCTGGGCCTTGGGAGTCTTCTAGGGTTAGGGTTAGGAGAACGGTGAGAGAAGGGTAAATTAAAGTGATACTGTCACATTCTGAATCTCGAGTCAAAGTTAGGGTGAATACTTTTATGTTGGAATTTTCAGGACAGTGAAAAATAATCCCTTTAGATAATTTTTATACACTATGTCTAGGGAGAAGGCTAGGGTTAGGGTTAGGGGAACGGTAAGAGTTGGGTCAATTAAAGTGATACCATCACGTTCAGAATCTCGAGTCAAACTTAGGGTGAGTACTTTGATGGTTGTACTTCTCAGGACAGTGAGAAAATGATCCTGTAGCTCATATTAACACACTAGGCCTGTGGAGATGGCTACGGTTAGGGTTAGCGAAACGGTGAGAGTAGGTTCTATTAAAGTGATAATGTCACGTTCAGAATCTCGATTCAAATTTAGGGTGTGTACATTGATGTTTGTAGGTGTCAGGTCAGTGGAAACGTGTCCCTGTATATCATATTGATACTCTGGGACTGAGGAGTCAGCTAGGGTACGGGTTAGAGTAACAGTGAGCGTTGGGTCAATTAAAGGGATTCCGTCACGTTCGGAAACTCGAGTCAAAGTAAGGGTGAGTACTTTGATGTTCGTAGGTATCAGGACATTGCACAGGTGTCCCTGAAAGTCATATTGACACTCTGGGTCTTGGGAGTCTTCTAGGGTTAGGGTTAGGAGATCGGTGAAAGTGTGTTCAATTATAGTGATAACATCACATTCTGAATCTCGAGTCAAAGTTAGGGTGAGTACTTGGATGTTGATAGGTATGAGCACAGTGAAAAAGTATCCCTTTAGGTCATTTTGATACACTGGGCATGAGAGAAGTCTAGGGTTAGGGTTACGGGAACGGTAAGAGTAGGGTCAACTAAAGAGATACCAACACGTTCAGAATATTGAGTTAAAGTTAGGGTGAGTATTGTGATGATTGCACTTGTCAGGACAGTGGAAAAATGACCCTGTATGTCATATTGATACACTAGGCCTGCAGAGATGGCTAGGGTTAAGTTTAGCGGATCGGTGAGAGTAGGGTCTATTAAAGTGATACCGTTACTTTCGGTTTCTTGATTCAAATTTAGGGTGACTTCTTTGATGTTTGTAAGTGTCAGTTCAATGGAAAAGTGTCTTTTTTTGTCATATTGATACTGTGGGACTGGGGAGCTGGCTATGGTTGGGGTTAGGGGAATGGTGAGGGTTGGGTCAATTAAAGGGATACCATCACGTTCCAAATCTCGAGTCAAAGTGAGGGTGAGAACTTTGAAGTTTGTAGGTGTCAGGACATTGGGAAAGTGTCCTTGATGGTCATACTGACACTCTGGGCCTAGGGAGTCTTCTAGGGTTAGGGTTAGGAAAACGGTGAGAGAAGGGTAAATTAAAGTGATACCTTCACATTCTGAATCTCGAGTCAAAGTTAGGATGAGTACTTTGATGTTGGTAATTGTCAGAACAGTGAAAAAGAATTCTTTTAGGTCATTTTTATACACTGGGGCTGGGGGCACGGCTAGGGTTAGGGTTAGGGGAACGTTAAGAGTAGGGTCAATTAAAGTGTTACCGTCATGTTCTGAAACTCGAGTGAAAGATAGGGTGAGTACTTTGATGTTCTTAAGTGTGAGGACAGTTAAAAAGGATCCCTTTAGGTCATTTTTATACACTGGGGCTGGGGAGACGGCTGGGGTTAAGGTTAAGGGAACGGTAAGTGTAGGAACAATTAAAGTGATAATGTCACGATCGGAATCTCGAGTCAATGTGAGGGTGAGTATTTTGATGTTTGTAGGTGTCAGGTAAGTGGAAAAGTGTCCCTGTATGTCATATTGATACTCTGTTACTGGGGAGTCGGCTAGGGTAAGGTTTAGCGGATCAGTGAGAGTAGCGTCAATTAAAGTGGTACCATCACTTTCATAATCTCGAGTCAAAGTTAGGGTGAGTACTTTAATGGTCTTACTTGTCAGTACAGTGGAAAAATGACCCTGTAGGTCATATTGATACACTACGCCTGTGGAGTTAGCTAGGGATACGGTTAGGGGAACGGTAAGAGTAGGGTCAATTAAAGTGATAAAGTCACATTCGGAATTTCGAGTCAAATTTAGGGAGAATACTTTGATGTTCGTATGTGTTGGGGCAGTGGCAAACTGTCCCTGTATGTCATATTGATACTCTGGGCCTGGGGATATGGCTAGGGTTATGGTCTAGGGTACGGTGACAGTTGCTTCAATTAAAGTGATACCATCACATTCGTAATCTCGAGTAAAATTTAAGGTGAGTACTTTGATGTTTGTAGGGGTCAGGACAGTGGAAAATTTTCCCTGTGTGTCATATTGATGCTCTGGGACTGGGGAGTCGGCTAGGGTTAGGGAAAGGGGAACGGTGAGAGTAGGGTCAAATAAAGTGATAATGGCACGTTCGCAATCTCGAGTCAAATTTAGGATGACTACGTTGATGTTAGTAGGTGTCAGGTCAGTGGAAAATTGACCCTGTATGTCATATTGATACCCTGGGACTGGGGAGGAGGCTAGGGTGAGAGTTAGGGGAACGGTGAGCGTTGGTCCATTAAAGGGATACCGTCAAGTACGGAATCTCGATTCAAAGTGAGGGTGAGTACTTTGATGTTAGTAGGTGTCAGGTCAGTGGAAAAGTGTCCCTGTGTGTCATATTGATTCTCTGGGACTGGGAATTGGGCTAGGGTTAGGGATACGGGAACGGAGAGAGTAGCATCAATAGAAGTAATAATGTCACGTTCGGAATCTCTAGTCAAAGTTAGCGTGAGTATTTTGATGTTTGTTGGTGTCGGGTCAGTGGAAAACTATCCCTGTATGTCATATTTATACTCTGAGACTGGGGAGATGGCTAGGGTTTGGTTTAGAAGAACTGTGAGAGTTGGGTCAATTAAAGGGATAGCGTCACGATCGGAATCTCGAGTAAAAGTTAGGGTGAGTACGTTGATGTTCGCAGGAGTCAGGAAAGTGAAACAGTGTCCCTGAAGGTCATGTTGTCACTTCTGACCTTGGGAGTCTTCTAGAGTTAGGGTTAAGAGAAAGGTGAGAGAAGGGTAAATTAAAGTGATACCGTCACATTCTGAATCTCGAATCAAAGTAAGGGTGTGTACTTTGATGTTCCTAGGTATCAGGACAGTGAAAAAGTATCCCTTTAAGTCATTTGCTACACTGGGCCTAAGGAGACAGCAAGACTTAGGGATAGGGGAACGGTAAGAGTAGTGTCAATTAAAGTGGTACTGTCACGTTCGGAATCTCGAGTCAAAGTTAAGGGGAGTACTTTCAGGTTTGTAGGTGTCAGGACAGAGAAAAGGTTTCCCTTTAGGTCATTTGGATACACTAGTCCTGGTGAGACGGCTAGGGTTAGGGTTATCGGAACAGTGAGAATAGGGTCAATTAAAGTGATACCATCACGTTCAGAATCTCATGTCAAAGTTAGGGTGAGTACTTTGATGGTCTTACTTGTCAGGACAGTGGAAAAATGACCATGTAGGTCATATAGACACACTAGGCCTGTAGAAATGGCTAGGGTTAGGGTTAGCAGAATGGTGAGATTAGGGTGAATTAAAGGGATACCGTCACGTCGCAATCTGGATTCAAATTTAGGGAGAGTCCTTTGATGTTTATAAGTGTCAGGTCAGTTGAAAAGTATCCCTGTATGTCATATTGATACTCTGGGACTGGGGAATCGGCTAGGGTTAGGGTAAGGGGAACGGTGAGCGTAGGGCCAATTAAGGAGATAATGTCACGTTCAGAATCTCGAATCAAATTTAGGGGGAGTACTTTTATGTTCGTAGGTGTTGTGTCAGTGGTAAACTGTCCCTGTATGTCATATTGATACTCTGGGAGTGGGGAGATGGCTAGGGTTAGGGTTAGGGGAACAGAGACTTTTGGGTCAATTAAAGTGATATCGTAATGTTCGGAATCTCGAGTCAAAGAGGGTGAGTACTTTGACGTTCGTAGGTGTCAGGACAGTGGAAAAGTGTCCCTTTAGGTCAGTCTGATACACTGGGGCTGGGGAGACGGCTAGGGTTAGTGTAGGGGAACTGTAAGAGTAGGATCATTTAAAGTGGTACTGTCACGTTCTGAATCTCGAGTCAAAGGTAGGGTGAGTACTTTGATGTTCGTAGGTGTCAGGACAGAGAAAAGGTTTCCATTTAGGTCATTTCAATACTCTAGGCCTGGTGCGATGGCTAGGGTTAGGGTTATCAGAACAGTGAGAATAGGGTCAATTAAAGTGATACTCTCACGTTCAGAATCACGAGTGAAAGTTAGGGTGAGTACTTTGATGGTCTTACTTGTCAGGACAGTGGAAAAATGACACTGTAGGTCATATTGACACACTAGACCTGTGGAGTCGGATAGGGTTAGGGTTAGAAGAACGGTAAGAATAGGGTGAAAAAAAGTGATAATGTCACGTTCATAATCTCGAATCAAATTTCGGGGGAATACTCTGATGTTCGTAGGTTTCGGGTCAGTGGACAACTGTCACTGTATGTCATATGGATACTCTGGGACTGGGGAGATGGCTAGGGTTAGTGTCAGGGTAACGGTGAGTGTTGGGTCAATTAAAGTGATACCGTCACGTTTCGAACCTCGAGTCAAATTTGGGGTGAGTACTTTGATGTTCGTAAGTGTCAGGACAGTGGAAAAGTGTCCCTGTATGTCATAGCCATACTCAGGGACTGGGGAGTGGGCTAGGGTTAGGGTTAAGGGAATGGTGAGAGTAGGGTCAATTAAAGTGATAATGTCACGTTTGGAATCTCGTGTCAAATTTAGGGTAATTACTTTGATGTTTGTAGGTGTCAGGTCAGTTGAAAATTGTCGCTGTATGTCATATTGATACTCTGGGACTGGGGTGTCAGCTAGGGTAAGGGTTAGGGGAACGATGAGACTAGGGCCAATTAAAGTGATAATGTCACGTTTGAAATCTCGAGTCAAATTTAGGGTGAGTACTTTGAGTTGTGTAGGTGTCGGGTCAGTGGAAAATTGTTCCTGTATGTCATATTGATACTCTGGGAATGGGGAGATGGCTAACGTTTGTGTTACGGGTACGATGATAGTTGGGTCAACTAAAGTGATACCGTCACGTTTGGAATTTCGAGTCAAAGTTAGGGTGAGTACGTTGATATGCGTAGGTATCAGGACAGTGGAACAGTGTCCCTGAAGGTCATGTTGACACTTCTGGCCTTCGGAGTCTTCTAGGGTTAGGATTAGGAGAATGGTGAGAGAAGGGTAAATTACAGTGATAGTGTCATATTCTGGATCTCAAATCAAAGTTAGGGTGAGTACTTTGATGTTCGTAGGTGTCAGGACAGTGAAAAAGTATCCCTTTAGGGCACTTGCTACACTAGGCCTGGGGAGACGGCTAGAGTTACGGTTAGGGGAACGGTAAGAATAGGGTCAAATAAAGTGGTACTGTCACGTTAGGAATCTCGAGTCAAATTTGGGGAAGTACTTTGATGTTCGTAAGAGTCAGGACAAAGAAAAAGTTTCCTTTATGTCATTTTGATACACTAGGCCTGGTGCGATGGCTAGCGTTAGGGTTATCGGAAAAGTGAGCTTAGGGTCAATTAAAGTCATACCATTACGTTCAGAATCTCGAGTCAAACTTAGTGTGAGTACTTTCCTGGTCGTACTTGTCAGGAGAGTGGAAAAATGACCCTGTAGGTCTTATTGACACACTAGGCCTGTGGAGATGACCACGGATGTGGTTAGCAGAATGGTGAGAATAGGGTCAATTAAAGTGATACCGTTACGTTCTGAATTTCAATTCAAATTTAGGGTGAGTACTTTGATGTTTGTAACTGTCAGGTCAGTGGAAAAGTGTCACTCTAAGTCATATTGATACTCTGGGAATAGGGAGTTGGCTAGGGTTAAGGGTTAGGGGAACGGTGAGAGTAGGGCCAATTAAAGTGATAATGTCACGATCGGAATCACGAGTCAAAGATGGGGTGAGTACTTTGAGGTGCGTAGGTGTTGGGTCAGTGGAAAACTGTCCCTGTATGTCATATTGATACTCTGGGATGAGGGAGATGGCTAGAGTTAGGGTTAGGGGAACGGTGAGATTTGGGTCAATTCAATCGATACCACCACGTTCGGAATTTCGAGTCAAAGTGAGAGTGAGTACTTTGATGTTCGTAGGTGTGAGCACAGTGAAAAACTATCCCTTTAGGTCATTTTGATACACTGCGCATGGGGAGACTGCAAGGTTTAGGGTTAGGGGAACGGTAAGAGTAGGGTCAATTAAAGTGATACGATCACGTTCAGAATCTCGGGTCAATGTTACGGTGAGTACTTTGATTGCCGTACTTGTCTGGACAGTGGAAAATTGACCCTGTAGGTCACATTGACAAACTAGCCCTGTGGAGTCGACTCGGATTAGGGTTAGGGGAACGGTGAGAGTAGGATTAATAAAAGTGATAATGTCACGTTCGGAATCTCGAGTCAAATTTAAGGGGAATACTTTGATGTTCGTAGGTGTCAGGACAGTGAAAAAGTATCCCTTTAGGTCATTTTGATACACTGGGCCTGGGGAGAATGCTAGGGTTAGGGTTGGGGAACGGTGAGAGTTGAGTCAATCAAAGTGATACCATCACTTTCGGAATCTTGATTCAAAGAGGGTGAGTACTTTGATGTTCGCAGGTGTCAGGACAGTGGAAAAGTGTCCTTTTAGGTTATTCTGATACACTGGGGCTGGAGAGACGGCTAGGGTTAGTGTAGGGGAACTGTAAGGGTAGGATCAATTAAAGTGGTACCGTCACGTTCTGAATCTCAAGTCAAAGTTAGGGTGAGTACTTTGATGTTCGTAGGTGTCAGGACAGAGAAAAGGTTTCCATTTAGGTCATTTTGATACTCTAGGCCTGGTGTGACGGCTAGGGTTAGTGTAGGGGTACTGTAAGAATAGGATCAATTAAAGTGGTACCATCACGTTCTGAATCTCGAGTCAAAGTTAGGGTGAGTACTTTGATGTTCGTAGGTGTCAGGACAAGGAAAAGGTTTCCATTTAGGTCATTTTGATACTCTACGCCTGGTGCGATGGCTAGGGTTAGGGTTATAGGAACAGTGAAATAGGGTCAATTAAAGTGATACCATCACGTTCAGAATCTCGAGTCAAAGTTAGGGTGAGTACTTTGATTTTCGCAGGTGTCGGGTCAGTGGAAAACTGTCCCTGAATGTCATATTGATACACTGGGACTGGGGTGATTTCTAGGGTTAGGGTAAAGTGAACGGTGAGAGTTGGGTCAATTAAAGTGATAATGTCAAGTTCGGAATCTCGAGTCAAATTGAGGATGAGTACGTTGATGTTCGTAGGTGATGGTTCAGTGGAAAACTGTCCATGTAAATCAAATTTATACTCTGGGAGTGAAGAGATGTCTAGGGTTAGGGTTAGGGGAACGGTGAGAGTTGGGTCAATTAAAGTAATAAGGTCACGTTCGGAATCTAGACTCAACGTGTGGGTGAGTACTTTGATGTTCGTAGGTGTCAGGATAGTGGAAAAGGTTCCGTTTAGGTTGTTTTGATACACTAGGCCTGGTGCGACGACTAGGGTTAGGCGTATCGAAATGGTGAGAATAGGGTCAATTAAAGTGATACCATGAGGATCAGCATCACCAGTCAAAGTTAGCGTGAGAACTTTGATGGTCGTACTTGTCAGGAGAGTGGAAAAATGACCCTGTAGGTCATATGGTCACACTATGCCTACGAAGATGGATATGGTTAGTGTTAGCGGAATGGTGAAAATAGGGTCAATTAAAGTGATACCGTTACATTCAGTATCTCGAGTCAAAGAGGGTGTGTACTTTGATGTTTGTAGGTGTCAGGACAGTGGAAAAGTGTCCCTGTATGTCATATTGGTACTCTGGGATTTGGGAGTCGCTTAGGGTTAGTGTTAAGGGAACGGTGAGAGTAGGGTCAATTAAAGTGATAATGTCACTTTTGGAATCTCGAGTCAAATTAAGGGTGAGTAGTTGATATTCGTAAGTGTCGGGTCAGTAGAAAACTGTCCCTGTATTGCATATTGACACTCTGGGACTGGGGAATGGCTAGGGTTAGGTTTAGGGGAATGGTGAGAATAGCGATAATTAATGTGATACTGTTACGTTCGGAATCTCGATTCAAATTCAGGGTGAGTACTTTGATGTTCGTCGATGTCGGGTAAGTGGAAAACTGTCCCTGTATGTCATATTGTTACTCTAGGACTACGGAGATGGCTAGGGTTAGGGTTAGGGGAACGGTGAGAGTTGGGTCAATTAAAGATATAGCGTCACGTTCGGAATCTCGAGTCAAAGTGAGGGTGAGTACTTTGATGTTCTTAGGTGTCAGGATAGTGGAAAAGTTTCCATTTAGGTCATTTTGATACACTAAGCCCGGTATGTCAACTAGGGTTAGGGGTATCGGAACCGTGAGAATAGGATCAATAAAAGTGATACCATCACGAGCAGAATCTCCAGTCAAAGTTAGCGTGAGTACTTTGATGGTCGTACTTGTCAGGAGAGTAGAAAAGTGTCCCTGAATATCGTATTGCTACTCTAGGACTGGGGAGTCGACTAGGGTTAGGTTTAGGGGAACGGTGAGAGTTGGGTAAATTAAAGTGTTACCCTCACATTTTGAACCTTGAGTCAAAGAGGGGGTGAGTACTTTCATGTTCGTAGGTGCCAGGACAGTGGAAAAGTTTCCCTGAAGGTCATATTGACACTCTTGGTCTTGGGAGTCTTTTACGGTTAGAGTTAGGAGAACGGTGAGAGAAGAGTAAGTTAAATTGATACGTCACGTTTTGAATCCCAAGTCAAAGTTAGGGTGAGTACTTTCATATTCATAGATGTCAGGACTGTGAAAATGTATCCCTAAAGGTGAATTTGATACACTGGGGCTGGGGAGAGGTCTAGGGTTAGGGTTACTGGAACGGTAAGAGTAGGGTCAATTAAATGGGTGCCGTCACATTAAGAATCTCGAGTCCAAGTTAGGGTGAGTACTTTGATGTTCGTAGGTGTCAGGACGGTGAAAAAGTTTCTGATTAGGTCATTTTGATACACTAGGCCGACTGCGACGGCTAGGTTTATGGTTATCGGAACGGTGAGAATAGGGTCAATTAAAGTGATACCATCACGTTCAGATTCTCGAGTCAACGTTAGGTGAGTGGTTTGTGGGTCGTACTTGTCAGAACTGTGGAAAAATGACCCTCTAGGTCTTATTGACACCTTATGCCTGTGGAGATGACTAGGGTTAGGGTTAGCGGAATGGTGAGAATAGCGACAATTAATGTGACGTTACGTTCAGAATCTCGATTCAAATTCAGGGTGAGTACTTTGATGTTCGTCGATGTCGGGTCAGTGGAAAACTGTCCCTGTATGTCATATTGTTACTCTAGGACTGCGGAGAAGGCTAGGGTTTGGGTTAGGGGAACGGTGAGAGTTGGGTCAATTAAAGATATAGCGTCACGTTCGGAATCTCGCGTCAAAGAGGGTGAGTACTTTGATGTTCGTAGGTATCAGGACAGTGCAAAAGTGTCCATGAAGGTCATATTGATACTCTGTGCCTTGGGAGTCTTAGAGGGTTAGGGTTAGGAGAACAGTCATAGAAGGGCAAATTTAAGTGATACCGTTACGTTCAGAATCTCCATCAAATTTAGGGGGAGTACTTTTATGTTCGTAGGTGTTGTGTCAGTGGTAAACTGTCCCTGTGTGTCATATTGATACTCTGGGACTGGGAATTGGGCTAGGGTTAGGGATACGGGAACGGAGAGAGTAGCGTCAATTGAAGTAATAATGTCACGTTCAGAATCTCTAGTCAAAGGTAGGGTGAGTATTTTGATGTTTGTTGGTGTCGGGTCAGTGGAAAACTATCCCTGTATGTCATATTAATACTCTGAGCCTGGGGAGATGGCTAGGGTTTGGGTTAGGTGAACTGTGAGAGTTGGGTCAATTAAAGGGATAGCGTCACGATCGGAATCTTGAGTGAAAGTTAGGGTGAGTACGTTGATGTTCACAGGTGTCAGGAAAGTGAAACAGTGTCCCTGAAGGTCATGTTGTCACTTCTGACCTTGGGAGACTTCTAGGGTTAGGGTTAGGAGAAAGGTGAGAGAAGGGTAAATTAAAGTGATACCGTGACATTCTGAATCTCGAATCAAAGTTAGGTTGTGTACTTTGATGTACCTAGGTTTCAGGACAGTGAAAAAGTATCCCTTTAGGTCATTTGCTACACTGGGGCTAGGGAGACAGCAAGATTTAGGGATAGGGGAACGGTAAGAGTAGTGTCAATTAAAGTGGTACTGTCACGTTTGGAATCTCGAGTCAAAGTTAAGGGGAGTACTTTCATGTTCGTAGGTGTCAGGACAGAGAAAAGGTTTCCCTTTAGGTCATTTTTATACACTAGGCCTGATGAGACGGCTAGGGTTAGGGTTATCGGAACAGTGAGAATAGGGTCAATTAAAGTGATATCATCACGTTCATAATCTCGTGTCAAAGTTAGGGTGAGAACTTTGATGGTCTTACTTGTCAGGACAGTGGAAAAATAACCCTGTAGGTCATATAGACACACTAGGCCTGTAGAAATGTCTAGGGTTAGGTTTAGTGGAATGGTGAGAGTAGGGTGAATTAAAGGGATACCGTCACGTTCGGAATCTGGATTCAAATTTAGGGAGAGTCCTTTGATGTTTGTAAGTGTCGGGTCAGTGGAAAACTGTCACTGTATGTCATATTCATACTCTGGGACTGGGCAGATGGCTAGGGTTAGTGTCAGGGGAACGGTGAGTGTTGGGTCAATTAAAGTGATACCGTCACGTTTCGAACCTCGAGTCAAATTTAGGGTGAATACTTTGAGTTGCGTAGGTGTCGGGTCAGTGGAAAATTGTCCCTGTATGTCATACCGATACTCAGGGACTGGGGAGTGGGCTAGCGTTAGGGTTAAGGGAACGGTGAGAGTAGAGTCAATTAAAGTAATAATGTCACGTTTGGAATCTCGTGTCAAATTTACAGTAATTACTTTGATGTTTGTAGGTGTCAGGTCAGTTGAAAAGAGTCCCTGTATGTCATATTGATACTCTGGGACTGCGGTGTCAGCTAGGGTAAGGGTTAGGGGAACGATGAGAGTAGTTCCAATTAAAGTGATAATGTCACGTTCGAAATCTCGAGTCAAATTTAGGGTGAGTACTTTGAGTTGCGTAGGTGTCGGGTCAGTGGAAAATTGTCCCTGTATGTCATATTGATACTCTGGGACTGGGGAGAAGGCTAACTGTTGTGTTAGGGGAACGATGAAAATTGGGTCAATTAAAGTGATACCGTCACGTTTGGAATCTCGAGTCAAAGTTAGGGTGAGTACTGTGATATGCGTAGGTATCAGGACAGTGGAACAATGTCCCTGAAGGTCATGTTGAAACTTCTGGCCTTCGGAGTCTTCTAGGGTTAGAGTTAGGAGAATGGTGAGAGGAGGGTAAATTACATTGATAGTGTCACATTCTGAATCTCAAATCAAAGTTAGGGTGAGTACTTTGATGTTCGTAGGTGTCAGAACAGTGAAAAAGTATCCCTTTAGGTCATTTGCTACACTAGGCCTGGGGAGACGTCTTGAGTTACGGTTAGGGGAACGGTAAGAATAGGATCAAATAAAGTGGTACTGTCACGTTAGGAATCTCGAGTCAAATTTGGGGAAGTACTTTGATGTTCGTAAGTGTCAGGACAAAGAAAAAGTTTCCTTTATGTCATTTTGATACACTAGGCCTGGTGCGATGGCTAGCGTTAGGGTTATCGGAAAAGTGAGCATAGGGTCAATTAAAGTCATACCATTATGTTCAGAATCTCAAGTCAAACTTAGTGTGAGTACTTTTATGGTCATACTTGTCAGGAGAGTGGGGAAATGACCCTGTAGGTCTTATTGACACACTAGGCCTGTGGAGATGGCCTCGGTTGGGGTTAGCGGAATGGTGAGAATAGGGTCAATTAAAGTGATACTGTTACGTTCTGAATTTCGATTCAAACTTAGGGTGAGTACTTTGATGTTTGTAACTGTCAGGTCAGTGGAAAAGTGTCACTCTAAGTCATATTGATACTCTGGGAATAGGGAGTTGGCTAGGGTAAGGGTTAGGGGAACGGTGAGAGTAGGGCCAATTAAAGTGATAATGTCACGATCGGAATCAAGAGTCAAAGATAGTGTGAGTACTTTGACGTGCGTAGGTGTCAGGTCAGTGGAAAACTGTCCCTGTATGTCATATTGATACTTTGGGATGAGGGAGATGGCTAGAGTTAGAGTTAGGGGAACTTTGAGATTTGGGTCAATTCAAGCGATACCACCACGTTCGGATTTTCGAGTCAAAGTGAGGGTGAGTATTTCGATGTTCGTAGGTGTGAGCACAGTGAAAAAGTATCCCTTTAGGTCATTTTGATACACTGAGCATGGGGAGACTGCAAGGTTTAGGGTTAGGGGAACGGTAAGAGTAGGGTCAATTAAAGTGATACGATCACGTTCAGAATCTCGGGTCAAAGTTACGGTGAGTACTTTAATTGTCGTACTTGTCTGGACAGTGGAAATGTGACCCTGTAGGTCACATTGACAAACGAGGCCTGTGGAGTCGGCTAGGGTTAGGGTTAGGGGAACGGTGAGAGTAGGGTCAATAAAAGTGATAATTTCCCGTTCGGAATCTCCGTCAAATTTAACGGGAATACTTTGATGTTCCTAGGTGTTGGGTAAGTGGAAAATTGTCGCTGTATGTCATATTGATACTCTGGGACTTGGGAGATGGCTAGGGTGAGGGTTAGGGGAATGGTGAGGGTTGGGTCAATTAAAGTGATAATGTCACGTTCGGAATCTAGAGTCAAATTTAGGGTGATTAATAGGATGTTTGTAGGGGTCAGGACAGTGGAAAAGTGTCCCTGTAGGTCATGTTGACACTCTGGGCCTTGGGAGTCTTCTAGGGTTTGGGTTAGGAGAACAGTGAGAGAAGTATAAATTAAAGTGATACCGTCACATTTTGAATCTCGAGGCAAAGTTAGGACGTGTACTTTGATGTTCGTAGGTGTGAGGACAGTGAAAATGTATCCCTTTAGGTCATTTTGATATAATGGGAATGGGGAGACTGATAAGGTTAGGGTTAGGGGAACGATAAGAGTAAGCATATTTAAAATGATACCGTCAAGTTCAGAATCTCGGGTCAAAAGTAGGGTGAGTACTTTGATGTTCGTAGGTGTCAGGACAGTGAAAAGTATCCCTTTACGTCATTTTGATATACTGGGCCTGGGGAGAATGTTAGGGTTAGGGTTAGGGAGACGGTGAGAGTTGAGTCAATTAAAGTGATACCATCATGTACAGAATCTCGAGTCAAAGAAGGTGAGTACTTTGATGTTAGTAGGTGTCAGGACAGTGGGAAAGTGTCTTTAGGTCAGTCTGATACACTGGAGCTGGAGAGACGGCCAGGGTTAGTGTAAAGGAAGTGTAAGAGTAGGGTCAATTAAAGTGGTACCGTCACGTTCTGATTCTCGAGTCAAACTTAGGGTGAGTACTTTGATGTTCGTAGGTGTCAGGACAGAGAAAACGTTTCCATTTAGGTCATTTTGATACTCTACGACTGGTGCGATGGCTAGGGTTAGGGTTATCGGAACAGTGAGAATAGGGTCAATTAAAATGATACCATTATGTTCAGAATCTCGAGTCAAAGTTAGGGTGAGTACTTTGATTTTCGTAGGTGTCGGGTCAGTGGAAAACTGTCCCTGAATGTCATTGATACACTGGGACTGGGGAGATTTCGAGGGTTAGGGTGAAGTGAACGGTGATTGTTGGGTCAATTAAAGTGATAATGTCAAGTTAGGAATCTCGAGTCAAATTGAGGATGAGTACGTTGATGTTCGTAGGTGTTGGTTCAGTGGAAAACTGTCCATGTAAGTCAAATTTATACTCTGGGAGTGAGGAGATGTCTAGGGTTAGGGTCAGGGGAACGGTGAGAGTTGGGTCATTTAAAGTAATAATGTCACGTTCGGAATCTAGACTCAACGTGTGGGTGAGTACTTTGATGTTCGTAGGTGTCAGGAGAGTGAAAAAGTATCTCTTTAGGTCATTTTGATACAATGGGTCTAGGGAGACTGCTAGGGTTAGTGTTATGGGAACGGTAAGAGTAAGTTCAATTAAAGTGATACCGTCACGTTCGGAATCTCAAGTCAAATTTAGGATGAGTACTTTGATGTTCGTAGATGTCGGGTCAGTGGAAAACTGTCACTGTATGTCATATTGATGCTCTGGGTCTACGGAGATGCCTAGGGTTAGGGTTAGGGGAACGTTGAGAGTTGGGTTAATTAAAGTGATACCATCACGTTCGGAATGGCGAGTCAAAGTGAGGGTGAGTCCTTTGATGTTGGTAGGTGTCAGGTTATTGGAAAAGTGTCTCTGAATGTCATATTGATTCTCTGGGACTGGGGAGTCGACTAGGGTTAGGGGTAGGGGAACGGTGAGAGAAGGGTATATTAAAGTGATACCGTCACATTTTGAATCTCGAGTCAAAGTTAGGGAGATTACTTTTATGTTCGTAGGTGTCAGGAAAGTGAAAAATATCTCTTTAGGTCATTTTGATACAATGGGTCTGGGGAGACTGCTAGGGTTAGGGTTAGGGATACGATAAGAGTAAGGTCAATTAAAGTGATACCATCACGTTCGGAATCTCGAGTTAAAGTTAGGGTGAGTACTTTGATGTTAATAGTTGTCAGGACAGTGAAAGAGTATCCCTGCAATTCATTTTAATGCATTAGGCCTTGGGAGACAGCTACGGTTAGGGTTAGGCGATCGGTGAGAGTAGGGTCAATTAAAATGAAACCATCACGTTAGGAATCTCGACTCAAAGTTAGGGTGAGTACTTTGGTGTACGTAGGATTTAGGACAGTGGAAAAGAATCCCTGTAGGGCATATACATACACTTGGCCTACGGAGACGGCTAGGGGTTGGGTTAGCCGAACGATAAATATATGGTCAATTAAAGTTATAGTGCCACGTTCGACGTGGCGAGTCAAAGATAGGGTGAGTACTTTGATGTCGGTACTTGTGAGGACAGTGGTAAAATGACTCTGTAGGTCATATTGACACACAAGGCCTGTTGCGATGGATAGGGTTAGTGTTATCGGAAAGGTGATAATAGGGTCAATTAAAGTGATACGGTTACGTGTGGAATCTTGATTCACATTTAGGATGAGTACTTTGATTTTTGTAGGTGTCAGGTCAGTTCAGAAGTGTCCTTGTATGTCATATTGACACTCTGGGACTTGGGAGTCGGCTAGGGTCAGGGTTTGGGGAACCGTAAGTGTTGGGTCAATTAAAGTAATACCATCATGTTCGGAATCTCGAGTAAAAGTGAGGGTGAGTTCATTGATGTTCATAGCTGTCAGGTCAGTGAAAAAGTGTCCCTGTATGTCATATTGATACTCTGGGACTGGGGAGATGACTAGGGTTAGGGTTAGGGGAACGCTGAGAGTTGGGTCAATTAAAGGGATACCGTCACGTTCAGAATCTCGAGTCAACGTGTGAGGGTATACTTTGAGGTTCGTTGGTGTCAGGACAGTGGAAAACAATTCCTGAAGGTCATATTGACACTCTGGGCCTTGGGAGGCTTCTAGGGTTAGGGGTAGGACAACGGTGAGAGAAGTGTAAATTAAAGTGATACTGTCATATTCTGAAACTCGAGACAAAGTTAGGGTGAGTACATTGATTTTCGTAGGTGTCAGGACAGTGAAAAAGTATTCCTTTAGGTCATTTTGATACACTGGGGATGGGGAGATGGCTAGGTTTAGGGTTAGGGGAACGGTAATAAAAGGATCAATTAATGTGGTACTGTCATATTAGGAATCTCGAGTCAAAGTTATGGTGAGTACCTTGATGTTCGTAGGTGTCAGGACAGGGAAAGTGTTTCCCTTTAGGTTATTTTGATACACTAGGACTGTTGCGATGGCTAGGGTTAGGGTTATCGGAACAGTGACAATAGGGTCAATTAAAGTGATACCATCGCGTTCAGAATCTCCAATCAAAGTTAGGATGAGTACTTTGATGGTCGTACTTTTCAGGACAGTGGAAAAATGACCCTGTAGGTCAATATGACACACTAGGCCTATGGAGATGGCTAGGTTTAGGTTTAGCGGAACGGTGAGAGTAGGGTCAATTAAAGTGATACAGTAACTTTTGGAATCAAGATTCAAATTTAGGGTGAGTACTTTGATATTCATAGGTGTAGGGTCAGTGGAAATCTGTCCCTGTATGTCATATTGATACTCTGGGACTGGGGAGTCGCTTAGGGTTAGGGTTAGAGGAAGGGGGAGTGTTGGGTCAATTAAAGGGATACTGTCACGTTCGGAATCTCGTGTCTAAGAGAGTGTGAGTACTTAGCTGTTCGTAAGTTTAAGGGAGTAGGAAAGTGTCCCTGAATGTCATATTGACACACTCGGCCTTGGAAGACTTCTAGGGCCAGGGTTAGGAGAACGGAGATAGAAGGGCCAATTAAAGTGATACCGTCACGTTCGGAATCTCGGGTTAAAGTTAGAGTTAGTACTTTGATGTTCGTAGGTGTCAGGACATTGAAAAAGTTTCCCTGTATGTCATATTGATAGTCTGGTACTGGGGAGTCACCTAGGGTTAGGGTTTGGAGATCAGTGAGAGTTGGGTCAATTAAAAAGATACCGTCACATTCTGAATCTCGAGTCAAAGTAAGGGTGAGTACCATGATGTTCGTAGGTGTCAAGAGAGTGAAAAAGTATCCCTGTATGTCATATTGATACTCTGGTACTGGGGAGTCACCTAGGGATAGGGTTAAGGGATCGGTGAGAGTTGGGTCAATTAAAGGGAAACCGTCACGTTCGGCATCTCGTGTCAAAGTGAGGGTGAGTACATTGATGTTCATAGGTGTCACGTCAGTGGAAAAGTGTCCCTGTATGTCATATTGATACTCTGGGACTGGGGAAATCGCTAGGGTTAGGGTGAGGGGAACGCTGAGAGCTGGGACAATTAAAGGGATACCGTCACGTTTGGAATCTCGAGTCAACGTGTGAGGGAATACTTTGTGGTTCGTTGGTGTCAGGACAGTGGAAAACATTTCCTGAAGCTCATATTGACACTCTGGGCCTTGGGAGTCTTCTAGGGTTAGGGTTAGTAGAATGGTGAGAGAAGTGTAAATTAAAGTAATACCGTCATATTCTGAATCTCGAGTCACAGTTAGGGTGAGTACATTGATGTTAGTAGGTGTCAGGACAGTGCAATAGTATTCCATTAGGTCATT
The DNA here is from genome assembly GCA_004026885.1 of Lyroderma lyra. NCBI lineage: Eukaryota > Metazoa > Chordata > Mammalia > Chiroptera > Megadermatidae > Lyroderma > Lyroderma lyra. The sequence goes on along the minus strand of PVJL010012456.1, from coordinate 9,957 downwards.
TTGATACACTGGGTCTGGGGAGATGGCTAGGTTTATGGTTAGGGGAACGGTAATAAAAGGGTCAATTACTGTGGTACTGTCACGTTAGGAATCTCGAGTCAAAGTTAGCGTGAGTACTTTGATGGTCATACTTGTCAGGACAGTGGAAAAATGACCCTGTAGGTCAATATGACACACTGGTCTTGTGGAGATGGCTAGGGTTAGGATTAGCGGAACGGTGAGAGTAGAGTCAATAAAAGTGTTACCATAACTTTCAGAATCAAAATTCAAATTTAGGGTGAGTACTTTGATGTTCATAGGTATAGGGTCAGTGGAAAACTGTCCCTGTTTGTCATATTGATACTCTGGGACTGGGGAGTCGATAGGGTTAGGGTTAGGGGAAGGGTGAGTGTTGGGTCAATTAAAGGGATACTGTCACGATCGGAATCTCGTGTCAAAGACTGCGTGAGTACTTAGCTGTCCGGAGGTTGAAGAGAGTGGAAAAGTGTCCCTGAAGGTCATATTGACACACTCGGCCTAGGAAGACTTCTAGGGACAGGGTTAGGAGAACGGAGATAGAAGGGCCAATTAAAGTGATACCGTCACGTTCGGAATCTCGGGTTAAAGTTAGAGTTAGTACTTTGATTTTCGTAAGTGTCAGGATATTGAAAAAGTATCCCTGTATGTCATATTGATAGTTTGGTACTGGGGAGTCAGCTAGGGTTAGGGTTCGGGGATCGGTGAGAGTTGGGTCAATTAAAGGGATACCATCATATTCTTAATCTCGAGTCAAAGTAAGGGTGAGTACCTTGATGTTCTTAGGCGTCAAGAGAGTGAAAGAGTATCCCTGTATGTCATATTGATACTCTGGTACTGGGGAGTCACCTAGGGTTAAGGTTAATGGATCGGTGAGAGTTGGGTCAATTAAAGGGATACCATCACGTTCGGCATCTCTCGTCAAAGTGTGAGGTAGTACTTTGATGTTCGTAGGTGTCAGGACAGTGAAAAACCTTTCCTGTAGGTCATATTGACCCTCTGGGCCTTGGAGGGTTATAGGGCTAGGGTTAGGAGGACGGTGAGAGAAGGGCCAATTAAAGTGATACCGTCACGTTCCGAATCTCGAGTTAAAGTTAGGGTGAGTACTTTAATGTTCATAGTTGTCAGGACAGTGAAAGAGTATCCCTGTAATTCATTTTAACGCATTAGGCCTGGGGAGACAGCTACGGTTAGGGTTAGCCGATCGGTGAGAGTAGGGTCAATTAAAATGAAACCATCACATTGGGAATCTCGACTCAAAATTATGGTGAGTACTTTGGAGTACGTAGGATTTAGGACAGTGGAAAAGACTCCCTGTAGGTCATATAGATACACTTGGCCTACGGAGACGGCTAGGGTTTCGGTTAGCCGAACGATAAATATATGGTCAATTAAAGTTATTGTGTCACGTTCGAAGTCACGAGTCAAAGATACGGTGAGTATTTTGATGTCCGTACTTGTGAGGACAGTGGTAAAATGACCCTGTAGGTCATATTGACACACAAGGCCTGTTAAGATGGATAGGGTTAGTGTTATTGGAAAGGTGATAGTAGGGTCAATTAAAGTGATACCGTTACGTGTGGAATCTCGATTGACATTTAGGATGAGTACTTTGATTTTTGTAGGTGTCAGGTCAGTCTAAATGTGTCCCTTTATGTCATATTGACACTCTGGGACTGGGGAGTCGACTAGGGTTAGGGTTAGGGGAACGGTGAGAGTTGGGTCAATTAAAGTGATACCGTCACGTTCGGAATCTCGAGTCAAAGTGAGGGTGAGTACATTGATGTTCATAGGTGTCACGTCAGTGGAAAATATCCCTGTATGTCATATTGATACTCTGGGACTGGGGAGATGGCTAGGGTTAGGGTGAGGGGAACGCTGAGAGTTGGGTCAATTAAAGGGATACCATCACGTTCGGAATCTCGAGTCAACGTGTGAGGGAGTACTTTGAGGTTCGTTGGTGTCAGCACAGTGGAAAACATTTCCTGAAGCTCATATTGACACTGTGGGCCTTGGGAGTCTTCTAGGGTTAGGGTTAGTAGAACGGTGAGAGAAGTGTAAATTAAAGTAATACCGTCATATTCTGAATCTAGAGTCACAGTTAGGGTGAGTACATTGATGTTCGTAGGTGTCAGGACAGTGCAATAGTATTCCTTTAGGCAATTTGATACACTGGGGATGGTGAGATGGCTAGGTTTATGGTTAGGGGAACGGTAATAAAAGGGTCAATTAATGTGGTACTGTCACGTTAGGAATCTCGAGTCAAAGTTAGGGTGAATACTTTGATGTTCGTAGGTGTCAGGACAGGGGAAAAGTTTCCCTTAAGTTATTTTGATACACTAGGCCTGTTGCGATGGCTAGGGTTAGGGTTATCGGAAAGGTGAGAATAGGGTCAACTAAAGTGATACCATAGCGTTCAGAATCTCGAGTCAAAGTTAGGGTGAGTACTTTGATGGTCGTACTTGTCAGGACAGTGGAAAAATGACCCTGTAGGTCAATATGACACACTGGGATTGTGGAGATGGCTAGGGTTAGGGTTAGCAGAACAGTGAGAGTAGGGTCAATGAAAGTGATACCGTAACTTTCGGAATCAAGATTCAAATTTCGGGTGAGTACTTTGATGTTCATAGATGTAGGGTCAGTAGAAAACTGTCCCTCTATGTCATATTGATACTCTGATACTGGGGATGCTACTAGGGTTAGGGTGAGGGGAAGGGTGAGTGTTGGGTCAATTAAAGGGATACTGTCACGATCGGAATCTCGTGTCAAAGACCGCGTGAAAACTTAGCTGTCCGTAGGATGAAGAGAGTGGAAAAGTGTCCCTGAAGGTCATATTTACACTATCGGTCTTGGAAGACTTCTAGGGCTAGGGTTGGGAGAACGGAGATAGAAGGGCCAATTAAAGTGATACCATCTCTTTCGGAATCTCGGGTTAAAGTTAGGGTTAGTACCTTGATGTTCGTAGGTGTCAGGACATTGAAAAAGTATCCCAGTATGTCATACTGATACTCTGGTAGTGGGGAGTCACTTATGGTTAGGGTTAGCGGATCGGTGAGAGTTGGGTCAATTAAAGGGATACCGTCACGTTCGGCATCTCAAGTCAACGTGTGAGGGAGTACTTTGAGGTTTGTAGGTGTCAGGACAGTGGAAAACATTTCCTGAAGGTCATATTGACACTCTGGGCCTTGGGAGTCTTCTAGGGTCAGGGTTAGGAGAATGGTGAGAGAAGTGTAAATTAAAGTAATAACATCATATTCTGAATCTCGAGTCACAGTCAGGGTGAGTACATTGATATTCGTAGGTGTCAGGACAGTGAGAAAGTATTCCTTTAGGTCATTTTGATGCACTGGGTCCGGGGAGATGGCTAGGTTTAGGGTTAGGGGAACGGTAATAAAAGGGTCAATTAATGTGGTACTGTCACGTTTGGAATCTCGAGTCAAAGTTAGGGTGAGTACTTTGATGTTCGTAGGTGTCAGGACAGGGAAAAAGTTTCCCTTTAGGTTATTTTGATACACTAGGCCTGTTGCGATGGCTAGGGTTAGGGTTATCGGAACGGTGAGAATAGGGTCAATTAAAGTGATATTATCGCGTTCAGAATCTCGAGTCAAAGTTAGGGTGAGGAGTTTGATGGTCGTACTTGTCAGGACAGTGAAAAAATGACCCTGTAGTTCACTATGACACACTGGGCCTGTGGAGATGGCTAGGGTTAGGGTTAGCGGAACGGTGAGAGTGGTGTCAATTAAAGTGCTACCGTAACTTTTGGAATCAAGATTCAAATTTCGGGTGAGTACTTTGATGTTCATAGGTGTAGGGTCAGTGGAAAACTGTCCCTGTATGTCATATTGATACTCTGGTACTGGGGAGTCACCTAGGGTTATGGTTAATGGAACGGTGAGACTTGGGTAAATTAAAGAGATACCATCACGTTCGGCATCTCCTGTCAAAGTGTGCGGTACTACTTTGATGTTCGTAGGTGTCAGGACAGTGGAAAACCTTTCCTGTAGGTCATATAGACACTCTAGGCCTTGGGAGATTTCTAGGGCTAGGGTTAGGAGAATGCTGAGAAAAGGCTCAATTAAAGTGATACCGTCACGTTCGGAATCTCGAGTTAAAGATAGGGTGAGTACTTTGATGTTCATAGTTGTCAGGACAGTGAAAGCGTATCCCTGTAATTCATTTTATTGCATTAGGCCTGGGGAGACAGCTACGGTTAGGGTTAGCGGATCGGTGAGATTAGGGTCAATTAAAATGAAACCATCACGTTGGGAATCTTGAATCAAAGTTAGGGTGAGAACTTTGGTGTACGTAGGTTTTAGGACAGTGGAAAAGAGTCCCTGTAGGTCATATACATACTTTTGGCCTACGGAGACGGCTAGGGTTTGGGTTAGCTGAACGATAAATATATGGACAATTAAAGTTATTGTGTCACGTTCGAAGTCGCGAGTTAAAGATAGGGTGAGTACTTTGATGTCCGTACTTGTGAAGACAGTGGTAAAATGACCCTGTAGGTCATATTGACACACAAGGCCTGTTGAGATGGATAGGGTTAGTGTTATCGGAAAGGTGATAGTAGGGTCAATTAAAGTGATACCGTTACGTGTAAAATCTCGATTCATATTTACGATGAGTACTTTTATTTTTGTAGGTGTCAGGTCAGTGTAAAAGTGTCCCTTTATGTCATATTGACACTCTGGGACTGGGTAGTCGAATAGGGTTAGCCTTAGGAGAACGGTGAGGGTTGGGTCAATTAATGTGATACCGACACCTTCGGAATCTCGAGTCAAAGTGAGGGTGAGTACATTGATGTTCATAAGTGTCAGGTCAGTGAAATAGTGTCCCTGTATGTCATATTGATACTGTGGGACTGGGGAGATGGCTAGGGTAAGTGTGAGGGGAACGCTGAGAGTTGGGTCAATTAAAGGGATACCGTCACGTTCGGAATCTCGAGTCAACGAGTGAGGGTGTACTTTGAGGTTCGTAGGTGTCAGGACAGTGGAAAACATTTCCTGAAGCTCATATTGACACTCTGGGCCTTGGGAGTCTTCTAGGGTTAGGGTTAGGAGAACGGTGAGAGAAGTTTAAATTAAAGAAATACTGTCATAGTCTGAATCTCGATTCACAGTTAGGGTGAGTACATTGATGTTCGTAGGTGTCAGGACAATGCAACAGTATTCCTTTAGGTCATTTTGATACCCTGGGGCTGGTGAGATGGCTAGGTTTAGGGTTAGGGGAAAGGTAATAAAAGGGTCAATTAATGTGGTACTGTCACGATAGGAATCTCAAGTCAAAGTTAGGGTGAATACTTTGATGTTCGTAGGTGTCAGGGCAGGGAAACAGTTTCCCTTTAGGTTATTTTGATACACTAGGCCTGTTGCGATGGCTAGGGTTAGGGTCATTGGGACGGTCAAAATAGGCTCAATTAAAGTGATACCATCTCGTTCAGAATCTCCAGTCAAAGTTAGGGTGAGTACTTTGATGGTAGTACATGTTAGGACAGAGGAAAAATGACCTTGTAGGTAAATATGACACAGTAGGCCTGTGGAGATGGCTAGGGTTAGGGTTAGCGGAACGGTGAGAATAGGGTCAATTAAAGTGGTATCGCAAATTTTGGAATAAAGATTCAAATTTAGGGTGAGTACTTTGATGTTCATAGGTGTAGGGTCAGTGGAAAACTTTCCCTGTATATCATATTGATATTCTGGGACTGGGGAGTCGGCTAGGGTTAGGGTTAAGGGAAGGGAGAGTTTTGGTTCAATGAAAGGGATACTGTCACGTTTGGAATCTCGTGTCAAAGAGAGCATGAGTACTTAGCTGTTCGTATGTTCAAGAAAGTGGAAAAGTATCCCTGAAGGTCATATTGACACTCTAGGCCTTGGAAGACTTCTAGGGCCAGGGTTAGGAGAACGGTGATAGAAGGGCCTATTAAAGTGATACCGTCACTTTCAGAATCTCGGGTTAAATTTAGGGTTAGTACTTTGAAGTTCGTAGGTGTCAGGACATTGAAAAAGTATCCCTGTATGTCATATTGTTACTCTGGTACTGGGGAGTCACTTAGGGTTAGCGTTAGGGGATCGGTGAGAGTGGGGTCAATTAAAGAGATACCATCACGTTCGGAATCTTGAGTCAAAGTGAGCGAGAGTACATTGATGTTCATAGGTGTCAGGTCAAACCAAAAGTGTCCCTGTATGTCATGTTGATACTCTGGGACTGGGGAGATGGCTAGGGTAAGGGTGAGGGGAACGCTGAGAGTTGGTTCAATTAAAGGGATTCCGTCACGTTCGGAATCTCGAGTCAACGTGTGAGGGAGTACTTTGAGGTTCGTAGGTGTCAGGACAGTGGAAAACATTTCCTGAAAGTCATATTCACACTCTGGGCCTTGGGAGTCTTCCAAGGTTAGGGTTAGGAGAACGGTGAGAGAATAGTAATTAAAGTAATACCGTCATATTCTGACTCTCGAGTCACAGATAGGGTGAGGACATTGATGTTCGTGTGTGTCAGGACAGTGAAAATGTATTCCTTTAGGTCATTTTGGTACCCTGAGTCTGGGGAGATAGCTAGGTTTTGGGTTAAGGTAACGGTAATAAAAGGGTCAATTAATGTGGTACTGTCACCTTAGAAATCTCGAGTCAAAGTTAGGGTGAGTACTTTGATGTTCGTAGGTGTCAGGACAGAGAAAATGGTTCCCTATAGGTTATTTTGATACACTAGGCCTCTTGCGATGGCTAGGGTTAGGGTTATCGGAATGGTGAGAATAGGGTCAATTAAGATGATATTATCGCGTTCAGAATCTCGAGTCAAAGTTAGAGTGAGTACTTTGATGGTCGTACTTGTCAGGACAGTGGAAAAATGACCTTGTAAGTCAATATGACACACTAGGCCTGTGGAGATGGCTAGGGTTAGGGTTAGCAGAACAGTGAGAGTAGGGTCAATGAAAGTGATACCGTAACTTTCGGAATCAAGATTCAAATTTAGGGTGAGTACTTTGATGTTCATAGGTGTAGCGTCAGTGGAAAACTGTCCCTGTATGTCATATTGATACTCTGGTACTGGGGAGTCACCTAGGGTTATGGTTCGGGGATCGGTGAGAGTTGGGTCAATTAAAGGGATACCGTCACATTCTGAATCTCGAGTCAAAGTAAAGGTGAGTACTTTGATGTTCGTAGGCGTCAAGAGAGTGAAAAATTATCCCTGTATTTCATATTGATACTCTGGTACTGGGGAGTCACCTAGGTTTAGGGTTAATGCAACGGTGAGAGTTGGGTCAATTAAAGAGATACCGTCCCGTTCGGCATCTCTCGTCAAAGTGTGCGGTACTACTTTGATGTTCGTAGGTGTCAGTACAGTGGAAACCTTTCCTGTAGGTCATATAGACACTCTAGGCCTTGGGAGACTTCTAGGATTAGGGTTAGGAGAACGGTGAGAAAAGGGTCAATTAAAGTGATACCGTAACTTTCGGAATCAAGATTCAAATTTAGGGTGAGTACTGAGATGTTCATAGGTGTAGGGTCAGTGGAAAACTGTCCCTGTATGTCATATTGATACTCTCGGACTCGGGAGTCGGCTAGGGGTTGGGTTAGGGGAAGGGTGAGTGTTGGGTCAATTAAAGGTATACTGTCACCTTCGGAATCTCATGTTAAAGAGAGCGTGAGTACTCTAGCTGTTCGTAGGTTCAAGAGAGTGGAAAAGTGTCCCTGAAGGTCATATTGACACACTCGGCCTTGGAAGACTTCTAGGGCCAGGGTTACGAAAACGGTGAATAAAGGACCAATTAAAGTGATACCTTCACGTTCAGAACTTCGGGTTAAAGTTAGGGTTAGTACTTTGATGTTCGTAGGTGTCAGGAAATTGAAAAAGTATCCCTGTATGTCATATTGATACTCTGGTACTGGGGAGTCACCTAGGTTTAGGGATAATGGACCGGTGAGAGTTGGGTCAATTAAAGGGATACCGTCACGTTCAGCATCTCGGTTCAAAGTGTGAGGTAGTACTTTGATATTCGTAGGTGTCAAGACAGTGGAAAACCTTTCCTGTAGGTCATATTGACACTCTGAGCCTTAGGAGATTTCTAGGTCTAGGGTTAGGAGAAAGGTGAGAGAAGGGCCAATTAAAGTGATAGCGTCACATTCTGAATCTCGAGTTAAAGTTAGGGTCAGTACATTGATGTTCATAGTTGTCAGGATAGTGAAAGAGTATCCCTGTAATTTATTTTAATGTATTAGGCCTGGGGAGACAACTATGGTTAGGGTTAGCTGATCGGTGAGATTAGGGTCAATTAAAATGAAACCATCACGTTGGGAATCTCGACTCAAAATTAGGGTGAGTACTTTGGTGTACGTAGGATTTAGGACAGTGGAAAACAGTCCCTGTGGGTCATATACATACACTTGGCCTACGGAAACGCCTAGGGTTTGTGTTAGCCGAACGATAAATATAGGGTCAATTAAAGTTTTTATGTCACCTTCCAAGTCGCGATTCAAAGATAGGGTGAGTACTTTGATGTCCGTACTTGTGAGGACAGTGGTAAAATGACACTGTAGGTCACATTGACACACAAGGCCTGTTGAGATGGATAGGGTTAGTGTTATCGGAAAGGTCATAGTAGGGACATTTAAAGTGATACCGTTACGTGTGGAATCTCGTTTCACATTTAGGATGAGTACTTTGATTTTTGTAGGTGTCATGTCAGGGTAAAAGTGTCCCTTTATGTCATATTGACACTCTGGGACTGGGGAGTCACCTAGGCTTAGGGTTAGGGATTTGGTGAGAGTTGGGTCAATTAAAGGGATTCCGTCACTTTCTGAATCTCGAGTCAAAGTAAGGGTGAGTACTTTGATGTTCGTAGGCGTCAAGAGAGTGAAACAGTGTCCCTGTATGTCATATTGATACTCTGGGACTGGGGAGATGGCTAGGGTTAGGATGAGAGGAAGGCTGAGAGTTGGGTCAATTAAAGGGTTACCGTAACGTTCGGAATCTCGAGTCAACGTGTGAGGGAGTACTTTGAGGTTCGTAGGTGTCAGGACTGTGGAAAACTTTTCTTGAACGTCACATTGACACTCTGGGCCTTGCGAGTCTTCTAGGGTTAGGGTTAGTAGAACGGTGAGAGAAGTGTAAATTAAAGTAATACCGTCATATTGTGAATCTTGAGTCACAGTTCGGGTGAGTACATTGATGTTCGTAGGTATCAGGACAGTGCAAAAGTATTCCTTTAGGTCATTTTGATACACTGGGTTGGGGAGATGGCTAGGTTTAGGGTTGGGGGAACGTTAATAAAAGGGTCAATTAATGTGGTACTGTCACGTTAGGAATCTCAAGTCAAAGTGAGGGTGAGTACTTTGATGCTCGTAGGTGTCAGGACAGGGAAAACGTTTCCCTTTAGGTTATTTTGATACACTAGGCCTGTTGCCATGGCTAGGTTAGGGTTATCGAAATGGTCAGAATAGGATCAATTAAAGTGATACCATCTTGTTCAGAATCTCGAGTCAAAGTTAGGGTGAGAACTTTGATGGTCGTACTTGTCAGGACAGTGGAAAAATAACCCTGTAGGTCAATATCACACACTAGGCCTGTGGAAATGGCTAGGGTTAGGCTTAGCGGAACGGTGAGTGTAGGGTCAATTAAAGTGATACCGTAACTTTCGGAATCAAGATTCAAATTTAGGGTGAATACTTTGATGTTCAAAGGTGTAGGGTCAGTGGAAAACGGTCCCTGTATGTCATATTGATACTCTGGGACTAGGGCCTGGACTAGGGTTAGGGTTAGGGGAAGGGTGAGTGTTGGGTCAATTAAAGGGATACTGTCATGTTCGGAATCTCGTGTCTAAGAGAGCGTGAGTACTTAGGTGTTCGTACTTTCAAGAGAGTGGAAAAGGGTCCCTGAAGGTCATATTGACACTCTCGGCCTCGGAAAACTTCTAGGGCCAGGGTTAGGAGAACGGTGATAGAA
>PVJL010012455.1:0-37235 GCA_004026885.1 Lyroderma lyra | reverse complement strand
TGTGTGTGTGTGTGTATTCCCAGGACAGGAACCCCATCCCAATCCAATAGCCCCGGAACCTGATAGAATTGTGAGTGGTTTTCCCATAGCCCCTTAAAGTGTTCCCCTTCCCATGCAGACACAGGCTCCGACGGAGGAGACGATGAGCCAGGCTGACTGACCTACAGGCCGCGTGCGGGACGGCCCAGCTCCGCACCCCCCATGAGGGCAGCCGGTGTCCCTGTCGGACTGAGGACACGTTCCCTACCTGTCCCAGGGACAGCAAAGTCACTTAAACGCTGCCGGGTGTCTCTCTGCACCGGGTGGGTAGGGGTCCTGTCGTTTGAAGAAGGAAGCAGGGGTCTGCTGGGAGCGCGACAGCCACACGAGCATGTCTCCTCCCGACTCAGCGTTCGCGGACACCGTGCTGGCGTCAGCCAGGGACGAGAACGTGCGCTGTGGACTGAGGACTTGCTTTTCTTTGCTTTTTGGACAGTTGGCTCACTAGTCCACCACTGGATTTGGAGAATCCACTCAATTCAGAGCGGCAGGGACTACCTGAGCTCATCTCCTCTGGAATAGCTGTCGTTTGAAATACTGTTTATTTTAGGATTGAAATGAATCTTTATGCTTGTCAGAGTGAACCCACACTGGGATTCAGAGCAAAGCTGTTGGAAAACTTCTTTATGAACTTGAACGGTGCTCGTCTAGCTCCTGCAATGAGGTCTCGACTGGACACCCAAACCCTGTCTGCTGGGGATCCCCTACCCCGGTGGCTGCCAGGCACTCCTCTGTCCTACAAGTGCCAGAGCTTGGCATTCAGGGGCGACTCCCTCTATCCTGCTTTGGTCTCGTTCTCCTTTTATAGTCCACTCCAATGCCAACCAGCAAACCAGAGGATTTGGGGGAAGGGTGAGTTTCATGCTAATTTATAATGTTCGCTAAGGGTTTACTCTGCTCCAGGCACTGTGTGAATAACCCAGCCAGCATAGCCTCATTTAGTACTTACAGACGCCCCAAGAGATAAGTCCGACTAGTGAGGAAGCCGAGAGTTAGAGAGCTAAGTAAAGGCCAAGATTATGGAAGATTTGAACTTGGGGTGTCTGACTCCTGTCCTTTTCCCACATAGGCTTGAGTCACAGACACTGAACTCCACTTGGCATTAATTTTGTACCTAGTTCTTTCCCCCCTCAGGTTGTTGTATCTCCCTGGAGACCTTTAGCCCCGGGTGTAGACATCTTGTGGGTCTGCCCCACCAAGTTCCCAGATGGGCTCTTGTAGTTCTCAATCCCAGGATTAGACATAGTTTAGGTTCCAGCTAGGACAGCTTGCTTCCTTTCCCCAACTAGTCAATCAGTGATTTATTAAGTGCCTACTGCAGTGATGTTACTTTGTAATCACCCACAGAGCTTTAAAAACATAGAGACTCTTTGGACCCTGACCCAGAAGTTCTGATTTATTGATTAAAATGTAAGGCCTAGGAATTTTTAATAAGTATTACAAAGGGCTAGATATTAATTATTAGAACATATGCCCACTGGCTGATACCTAGAAAACCAGAGAGAATGTTACAAGAAACGAGATACTTTTTCTTTCTTAAGGTTGGCCTGTATTGCTATGAATTTCCCTCTTAGAACTGCTGTTGCTGTGTCGTATAGGTTTTGGGTCATTATGTTTTCATTTTCATTTGTCTCAAGGGATGTTTTGATTTTTTTCCTTGATCTCATTTTTGACCCATTCGTTATTTATTAGCATGTTATTTAGCCTCCCTGTGTTTGTGTGTTTTTCAAAACTTTTGTTGTTGTAATTGACATCTAGTTTCATACCATTGTGGTCAGAGAAGATGCTTGATGTGGTTCCAATCTTCTTAACTGTATTGAGACTTTTTTTGTGGCCTAACATGTGGTCTATCTTGGAAAATGTTCCACATCAAAAAGAATGTATATTCTGCTGCTTTGGAGTGAAATGCTCTAAAATTATCATTTAAATTCATCTGGTCTAGTGTGTCATTTAAGGCCACAGTTTCCTTGTTGATTTTCTGTTTGGAAGCTCTGTCCATTCGTGTCAACAGGGCACTAAATAGGCTGGCCAGATGCAAATATGGCAGATCAATCAGGTCAGCTTATTGCTCTTAAATTCAGCCCAGTGAGACCAGGCTGACCATAGTACCATTTGAAATGGGACAGTACCATTGTTTTCCATCCCATTTAAAATGGTCCATCTGGTCAGCCTAATGTTACAGTTCCCTACTGTGACTGTATTATTGTCTCTCTCCCTTTATGTCAGTCAATGTGCTTTATATATTTAGGTATGATGTCCCTCTAGGTATGTAACTGAGTTCTCAAGACTGTAACAAAAGTTCTCTTGGGCCAAAATCATAGAAGGAACTGAAAATCAGACTGGTGGACTCATGAGCTGATTCTGTGGCTGTGCTTGGTGACAAGGTGGGGGGACAGGAAGAGTATAGCAATCCAGCAATGAAATGGGGGATTATTTTAAACATTTAGTGTCTTTTAAACACAAATTTTAATGTTTTAGATTAGAAGTCTAACATGGGTCTCGTTGGGCTAAAATCCAGGTGTTGGCAGGCCTGCACGCCTTCTGGAGGTTCTAGAAGACGACCTGCTTCTTTGCTATATCCAGCTTCCAAAGGCTGCCTGCAGTCTGGGCTCAAGGCCCCCTTCCTCTGTCTTCAGAGTCAGTAACTAAGGGCAGAGTCTTCCTCAAGCTGCCATGTCTTTTGTTCTTTCTCTGCTGCTAGGTCTTATTCTTGGAAGGACCCTGGTGATTACAGGTGGGCCCACTCAGATAATCCAGGATAATCTCCCTATTTTTTTAAGGTCACTTGTTTAGCAACCCTAATTCCATCTGCAACCTTCATTCATTTCCCTTTGCCATATAACCCGACATAGTCCCAGTTCCAGACATCAGGATACAGACATCTTTGGGGGGGATTGGGGGTGGGGCACTATGCTTCCCGATGACTCTTATGGGATAGAACCAATCTGCTGGGAGACGCTGTGGGCTCAGTTGAAAATCCAGTCACTTCTTTCCACTCTGCTGCTATTGCTGTGACCCACCGTCATGTCTCTTAGGATTACGGCAACAGCGTCAAGGAGAGTGTGTCTGTCCGGGGTCATCTTCAAAGTCTCATCTCCATGCATCAGCCATAACGATTCTCTTAACACGTAAGTCACCGCACGCAAAGCTCCTCACACAAAACCTGCCAGACTTTTCTCAGAGTCCTTACAGCCCCCTGCCTTCTCCCCCGCCCCCAACCTCTCCGTCTGGTCTTCTGCTGGGCCTCCTACGGCTCCGTCCTCACCTTGAACTTATGTTGTAATCTGCGTAGTATCTTCTGCCTCCCTCCTTCTACAAAGTAAGTTCTGTGACAGCAAGGAGCTTTGTGTGGGTCATGTACAGATATCTGCTCAGAGCCTGGAACTCACTATTTGTACGAAGTTGAATTTTTGTCCAAAGGGTTTCTTCTTTGGACAGAAGATGAGGCCTTGGGCCAGCAAAGAGGGACGACGGAAATAAGACCTCGGCGTGAATCTGAGAACCTGAAGAAAATTCCTCCCGTGGCCTAAGGGATTTCGTCTGTCTGGGGCTGGGCCCAGCCTCCTAGAAACACTTTAGTGTCTGCCAGGGGCTGGGAGAGGGGGAATAGGGTGTGACTGCTTATGGGGTACCCCTGTGTTTGACGAAAATATTCTAGAAGCAGAAAGTTGCATAACACTTTGCATGTGCTAAATGCCTCTGAGCTGCGCACTTGAAAGCGGTGGGAATGCTGCAGTGTCCACAGGCCTCCTGTCACGTGGATTTGGAATGGAATTTACACTACTTGTTTGGTCAAGGGACTCACAAAGCCAGGAAATCAGCATAAGAATCCGTCTCGGGCTGGTCAAACCCCTTGAACCCCTGTGACTCTGGGGTGTCTGCCTTCCATCCTCGGATTCCCACAGACAAGCCTCCCTGAAAGCGAGCTCGCCACCCCAAATTCCACATCCCCCAGGGGAGCACGCCCTTTGAACAAATGTCAGCAGATGAAACTCACCGCAGAGTTAAATGGCCACAGATTCTAGACAATAGAGCAGTTGGCTGGAGACCACAGCCTGTGTTTAAACTGATGAAAGACCAAAATAAGCAAATAAACAGGAGACATGAGAAAGGAGGCAATCCGCAAGAAGAACAGGACTGTTTGAAGAAGGACAAAATAAAACTTTTGGAAATTAAAACAAACATCTTTAAAGGCCTTAAGCCACAGATCAAAGCGCCTCTGAAGCAGGGCTTCAGAGAGCATCTCTGAGCTGAAAAATTCACCTGAGGCATTCATCCAGAAGGCGGTTCGGAAACCCGAGGAGACGAGAGAGCGACACGGCCGCAGAGCAGGGACGTCTAAGTTCTCTGTAATAGAATCTCCGTAAGAAGAGGCCAGAGAGGAGAGGGCAGAGTCGGTATTTAAGGAACAACAGGGAACCTTCCAGAACTGATGAAAGACATCCGTTGCAGGAAGCACGATGAGTCCTGAGCCAGAGAGTTCTCCTGAGGTGACTGTGATGGGCAGAGAGGGCGGAACCCCCGCCCTGGGGGAGCCCCCAGGAGGACAGAGAGGGAGGCCGGCAGGCCCACGGGACACAGAGCACGGACAGGCCCTAAGGGGAGAGCGCGCGTTTCCTCCAGGCATTTCCCCTTTGCCGTGGTCAAGAGTCCCAGGCAGCTCTGGTTGTGAGAAGCAGCCGGAAGGTTCTGAGAAGTGCCAACGCCTCAGATGGGAAGAAGACTCCTTCTGCTCCGTGAAGATGGGGAATTTGCAATTCGGGCTTCTCCGATTGGCTGCAGATAAACGTTTGTACGTGCTGGCATCTCTGTAACCAGAGGAACCCCCGGGCAGAACTTGTTATCGGGTTGATCTGTCTGCAGCCATTTCGAAGGGGGTTCCCCACGGTACCCTCAGGAGGATCAGGTTCCCTCTCGATCTCAGACACTTAGTCCGTTAGCGAGCTCACTCTGCGACTCCAGTGGACCCTAAGCTCTGCGACGCCGATTAAAGTTGCACTGACACAGAAAAGGCAGTTTATCGACCCAGATTCAAACCTGTTAGAATTAAGGCTTGTGGTTTTGGAGGAATCACCAGATGTAGCGCTGCAGGGTGACCGCTGGGGTTATCTGTTGTCAGTAATAGCAGGTAAGCAGCTCTGCGGGAGAGGGCTACACCCCAGCTCTCCAGGGAAGCACGCCAGCTGGGTCGGGACTGCTGGAAGCATTTCATAAATATCTGCAGCGAAGTAACTAGGCTGTGATTAAATACTCACCGTCGGAGGGGGCGTTGACCCCAACACGCAAGGCTATTTGGGGGGAGGAGCTCCTGCAGCATCTCATGGCTCAGTACATCAGCTCCCCAAGTCTCAGAAATGGAAAAGGGGGTGTCATCATCTCAGATCTCCCTCTTTGTCTCTCCGTCTCTGTCTCTCCATCTCTCTGTCTGTCTCTCCATCTCTCTGTCTCTCTGTCTCTGTCTCTCTGTCTCTCCATCTCTCTGTCTCTCTGTCTCTGTCTCTCTGTCTCTCCATCTCTGTCTCTCCATCTCTCTGTCTCTCTGTCTCTGTCTCTCCATCTCTCCATCTCTCTCTGTATCTCCGTCTCTCTGTCTCTCCATCTCTCTGTCTCTCTGTCTCTCTCTCTCTCTCACCCCACCTTCCCCAGTGAACCCCTTGTCCCACCCCTCCCACCTTCCAAATACCCCGCTAGGGCAGTTTAACTGAACAGATGACTAACGACTAACGTGGTCAATCGCCGATTTTGGGGTTTTTTTTTTCTCCCGGTTGAAGACGGACAGGCAAAGCGGTTGACGAGTTAGTGCTGGAGACACGTCGGAGGATCCGAGCTTAGTACACCTTCATCCAGGTTTGGAACTGAATCCACAGGGTCTGGGAGATCTGAGAATGGCGCGTGGTGACAACTTCTTTTGTCATTAATTGTAGTTTTGTGGGCACATGGCCCGAGCTAAGACAGCAACGCGGTGTGGCTTCGGAGCTGGAGGGTCTGCCTCGAGTCCACGGCCGCCCTCCTACCCGGTGGGTCCTGCAGTGCTGGCCCGGAGTAGTCCGACAGCCTTGGAAGAGCGCTGCCCTCCATTCCACGATGGTTAGGGGGTCACCTACCGCACCCGCGGTCCCTTCAGCTACCAGCACTTGCCCGTGTTCGCACGTACGTGTCTGGGCCTAGGTCCGTGACAGACACCAAGGGGGATGGCAAAGTGAAAGTGGTTCTTGCCCTCGAGGTGCTTACAAATTCCTGGAGGATTTACATAACCTCGTTTACGCGGATGATTAATTAAAAAAACCAAAAATTCTCCTGGTGGGTTTTGCTGACACGTGAAGAACAATGCAGAATACAAATTCCTGTTTGCCGGAGCAAACACAGTGGACAATGGGGTGACCTCACAGTGCAGGTTCACGCCGCGGGGAGGGGAGCCAAGTTTTGTTTCCAAGCTTTTGCATTCTTGTGGCGACTGGGACAACAATACGCTGGAGACGGCCGGCCCTGAGGGGGTGGGGACGCCAGGCCTTATCAGGTCGGAAGCTCCCGGATGAGAATTCCGTCTTCTGTCCAGAGGCTACTGGCCCGAGGGGTGGGGACGGTAAACTTCGTATATTTGCGTGAATTAGCACTTGTCCTTCAACGAAGCTTTCATTGTAGAAAGTGCTGGAAATCTTTTTCTCCAGAGCAGAAAAGTCCTGTCACCGTTGGATGTTGGACGATTAACACTGCCGATGGCATGGCCAGGGTGAGAAGGCTACAGGCCCAGTGCCATCGCCGCACCGGTTCCATCTGCAGATGAAGCCAGTGCTAACGGGATTACCTGGGTGGCTGGGGCTCCGTAACGCCGTTTATTGACTCAAAGTGATTATTCCCAACAGAGGGAACGACCTCGTGCTTCCTGAAACACCGGGACGTGTGCAACCTCTGACTTCTGCGTTTCAGAAACTCCGAGCGAATGAATTCTGCGTCCGGGTGAAGCGGATGCCTTCCCCGTCCCTCGGCGTCTGGGGCGAGGTGCCCCGCGGGGCCGGCGTTTCCCGGGAGCCACGGCCAAGGTGGATGCCGGGCCCGACTTCCTCGTCCCACGCCGCACGTCCCTCGGTGGAGCGGGCTGCGAATTTACTCCCCGGGACAAGCCAGAGAATATAAAGATTTAATACACTGTTATGAGTTTTAAAACAAACATAGAAATCTGGAAGATTAGAAAATCAAACCGAAAGACTTTTCTCTTTCCAACTGTGCTTTGCAGCCACGTTGCCCGAGTGGAAGCGCGTGTCGGGGGTCAGAGGCCGGCCGGTGGGCTCCGACGTGCACACCCCGAGGGGCGGGGCAAGGCGCCCCACTCTCCCAGCTTGCGCATCTGTAGGACGGGGTGGCGCTGCCGGCCCTTACCCCCTTGGGCCATGAGGATTCACCCCGATAGTGCAGCCACGCACTTGGAAGAGCGTCCGGCAGGCCTTGGCTCACAGAGAACGTTCCATCCACGTTCGGTGCCGGGACTCAGCTGCAGACGTGCACAGAGCAGTTCAGTTCCGTCTGGGCCCCAAACACAGGGGAGGTAGAAACAAGGACGTCGGGGCAGTGACGGAGCGACAGCTTAAGGGACGCGTGCCACACGCTGCTGGGCAGGCATCGTTTTGAATTTCCAAACCGAGCAGTGCCGTGCGTAGGCGGTCTCCTGCCCTAACCCTTCAGGGAAGCTTCCAGACGGCTGTGTGGCCACACAAACCGAGAGCCTCGTGCGAGTAGCCGAACGTGCGTGTCAGGGGACGTGGCCTCCCCGAGTCCTTGCGAACTGGGCACATGGTTTCTCGTGTGTGTGTGGCAGAAGCGATGAGGGATTTTCAAGAACAGGCTTTACCGAGGGTGGCTGTCCCTTCCCAAGGGTGGCTGTCCCTTCCCGAGGGTGGCTGTCCCTTCCCGAGGGTGGCTGCCCCTTCCCGAGGATGGGCTGTCCCTTCCCGAGGGTGGCTGTCCCTTCCCGGGGGTGGCTGTCCCTTCCCGGGGGTGGCTGTCCCTTCCCGGGGGTGGGCTGTCAGCTGGGTAAATCCGTGGAGAACCCGGAACCACCCCCGCGTTTGCGTTCTGCTGACGGGAGACGAGCCCTCGCCTGGCTTCGCCGCGGTGCTGAAGGGGGTCGCAGGCGGCAGCTCTCGCTTCCGGGACTCCAGCCCCCACTGGGGCCGGAGGAGGAACTCAGTGTTTCGGACATAAGACGAGTCGCCTGAGAACGGCTGCCGCTTCGAATGTTCCCTCCAGCTCCCTTTACGGCACGTGGAGTTCCACCTCGGAAGTGGCGTTTGTCTCTCACATTGGTGGTGATTTCTGCACACAGAGAACTCTCTGGAATCTCCCGGGGCTCCAGGAGCACTGCGGCCGCCCCAGCATCATCGTGCTGACGTCCAGCACCCACCTTGCTGCTGCTCCCGTCAGGCCCGGGGCTCCCAGTTCCTGCTGCTTCTAGAAGTCGAGGTTCCTATCAACAACCGTCAGAACGCAGACTCTGAAATGAAATGTCCCTGTCGACACGGCCTGAGAGTGTCGGTGACAGCAAACGTTGTGGATAGACACCACGACCCGGAGAACACGGCGCACCCCAGCCGGCCCTGGGGACGGGGCGTTAAACGAAACGCACGGACGGTCGGCGCGCGGGCAGCTGGGGCCTGGCAGTCGCGCGGAGAAACTAAGACGTGCCGTGGCGGGCAGACGAAAGGTCCAGAAGCTTCTCGTTTCGCCATGTTAAGGGTAAGGTCGTTGCGAGCGGTTTGCAGTGTGTGCACCAGCCACTGAGTGCGGTTACTTCGGTTCAGTTAAATTAAATTCGGTGGGAACCTCCTGCTGACCCCAGTGGGCAGTAAGTGTGACTGCTCGTTTGCACCCAAGTGTGGGTTAGAAAGGCGCTGCTGACCTGTGCGAACTGGCCGTCCCCACAGCACGGCCGACAGGAGCTGCCATGACGGGAAAACGCAGACGAGAGCGGGGGACAGACGAAGGCGGGGGACAGACGAAGGCGGGGGACGCTCAGGGCCGTCCGGGGACTCTGCCCGTCTCCGACAGCCGTGCCCGCTCCTGCGTGTCTCCGTCCTTCCTGGAACCGTCCCCGCTGCCTGGGCCACCCCCCGGGCTCGGGAACCCCCCGAAAGCGGCAGAGACCTTGTGAACCTGGCTGCTGGGCCCCTGGGATTTGAGACCCCGTCGCCCCAACAGGAAGGTGAGGGCACAGGGGAGAGGGTGCGTCTGTGCCTCGCGCTGCCACCTCGGACACGGAGTCGCCCGTTCCAAAGGGACGTCCCGGCCGGGGCGTGACCGGGCCGCGTCCGCGTGGGGCAGTGCAAGTGCAGCCCGTCGTGCAGGCGCATCGTCTCCCACGTGAGGAGGGGAGGGGGCCGCGGGACGGCCACCCCGAGAACCGACGTGCGAGGACGTGCTTTGGAGGGGACGGCGGGGCGCTGCAGGAATGTCCTCCGGCCGCTGCCTGAGGCCCACGCCAGGTGTGGGGGGCCTCCTAACGAGCCGGTGTTCCCCACTTTCTAAGCTGCGTTGCAAAATGAAAAAGCTGCTCTGAAGGGTGTAAAAGTCGGCGCGAAGGAAGGACGTGCGGGGTGTGCGGGGAGCGCGGTGACCGGAGGCGCCCGGGGACCCCGCCTTCCTGGAGCGAATCCCTGACCAGCCCAGCCCCGGCCTTCATGGGAACCCCCTGACCGGAGCCGGACGGCCCCGGGGCCCACGGACACCTCCGAGACCACCTTCGCTCCGATTTCTCGTCTTAGCGTCAGCCGAGTGACCACGTGGTCCTCTAACCCGGTCTCGGCTGCCCGTTGTTTTCTTCTTGAAGCCCAGGTGTTAGAGATGGTTTTCCCCGTACTTCCTGATTCCTACAGGAAACTTCTAGTTCCCTCGTTTCCCAAGAAGCTGCAGCCCCTGCCCAGGGGCGTGGTACCAGGAATAGAAACATCCGGGCCCGTGTTCTTGTTGCCCGCGTGACTGCTCGCAGCCGTGAGGAAGACTATTTTTACAACCGCAAAGTCTTCCACTTAATATATAATTCTAGCGTCTTCGCGTGGCTGCCTTCCTAGGCACAGTTTTTAGGGGAAAGTACTCCATTTATTTGCTGGTTTATTTATTCATCCAATGTTTCTTAAGCAAACACCGTGTGCTGGCGATCTTCTAGGCTAAGCTCTCTGCCTCCACAGAGCTTACATTCTGGTGCAAGGAGACACGCCACCAGGCAGACAAGGAAAATACAGGGGAGGAAAGACAAACCTGTCCTCTAGGTTCAGGGGCCGGGGTCTGCGAATTAAACGGACAGAAGACAGGTTAACAGGAGAAAAGGGACACAAATTTACTAAGATTGTAAATGTTATGTGCACGGGGCTTCACAGAAAAGAAGTGGAAAACCTAAAGAAGTGGTTAGACTTGGGGGCTTATTTAGCATTTTGATAAAGGGGGTAAATGATGGAGAAAGACCACACAGGAGAGGGAGTTGGGGCTCCTAGAGCCAATGGACTGTGGGAAGGTGGCTGGGACGTGTCTGGGGAAAACTAACGGTCGGTACGTGTCATTCAGTGGAGCTTGTTTATGCAGCGTCACCTCTGGTGGCGAGGACGGTCCTCTCCCAGGTGGGGGGCGTACTGGTCCCTTTGTGGGCGGAGTTCGTGCCCTGCTTTTGGGCAGAGCGGGGAGGGCGGAGGGCGCGTCCTACGTGTGCTTCGTCTCTGCTGCCTTCAGCTCATAGTACTCCGTATGGCCGAGGGGCATGTTGGGGGGCCTATTCTGAACCCCTTCAGGGGAAAAGGGTGGGGTACAGTGCTGAGGGAGGACCACTCAACGGGACAACGTCTGAATAAAGACCTTCATGAAGGGAGGGAGGGAGACAGGTATCGGGGTGAGGGTCCCAGGCAGATGAGAAGGCAGCAGGCAGGACAGGGCCGGGCAAGTTCAAGGACAACGCTCCATGCGGTGGGAGTGGGAGGCAGGAGGGTCAGGAGACCAGACAGGGAGGGAAGGGCGGGCTTGGGCGTGTGCAGGTCACGTGCAGGTCGCGGGGTGGACGGGAAGCTGCCGGACGGACGGCTTCGACCGGAGGAGGGCGTGCTCTGACGCACGCTTTCCCGAGGTCACTCGGGCTTTGGGGGTGAAGAGACACGTGGGGGGTGGGGGTGCGGGCCTGCCCCTGCCGGGGACGAGTGTGGTTATGCAGGCGGCGCTGGCGGTGGGTGGACCGGGGAGGTGGCGACGGGGCCGGTGGCCGCCTGCCGCCTGCTGTCTGGGGGGGCTGGCAGGATTGGCGACGGGTCAGGGCTGGGCTGCAGTGGAGCGTCAGGGACGACACCTGAGTGCTGTAAGGACGGACCTGCCCTCGGAAGGGAGGAGGGGAAGCCCCTGCCACCCTCTGAGCTCTCGGCCGCGGCTCCCTGGAATAAGAGATTTACAAGCGGAAAACACACAACTTTACTAACGCGCAGGCCGCACGCGTCCTCGGCGAGGAGGCTTCAGGGGTCCGGACTGAAGACCCTCCCGACGGGGGAAGGGGCCTCTTAGGGGGGAGCAGGCGACTTGCAGGACAGACGCGCGGCCCGGGCAGCACGGGGGCAGCGTGCGTAGGAGGGACGACGACGTCCAGTCCCCTGGTTGTGGGACTCGCGGCGAGCGGAGCTGTGACAACTGAGGTCTGTTGGACACAGGTAAGGGGTGGCCTCTTCTACGCCCTTTCGCCACTTCCTGAGTCCGATGCAGATGGAGAGGAGCCGGTCAGTGTGAGGAGGCGGGTCGTTATCAGGGACTCAGCTGTGTGTGCACGTCAACCCGGCGGCGGTCACTTTGAAGAAATTACAGCGTAGGCCGCGTGTATCTGAGAGAGACATTCATTCCCAGTGTGTGCCGGCATGCAAAAAGTAAAAATAAAAGCACTGCAGACATATAAAAGACGTGATTTTTAAAATTTATTTTTAGTGACAGTCTAGAAGTTATTGGCTTTGTCACAGAGCAGCACACACCAGTGCTGAGTGCATCCCACCGTACACACAAACCGTGCTGTGACGTTTTTGACCGAGACGCCCGCAGGGTGACATTTGCGATGACCATCACTAGACACCCTGTTAGAAATGCCCAGGACACAGCTGGAGGCTCGGGGCTGGAGGCGGCGGTGGGGAGCACATTGGCACGGATTGGGGTTTAAAGCCCCGAGACGACGGGGCTCCCCGCGGAAGGGAGGGGGCGGCCTTGGAGTCAGAAGGTCTGGGCCCCGGTTCCAGCCCGGCACGTGGGGCCCCGGGAGCAGCCTCACGGCTTCACCTGTCACGTGACTAAGTGTGACGGACGGAAGGTCTCTGCTCCCCCAAAGCTCGTAGGTAGAAACCCCAACTTCCGTGCGATGGCCGCGGGAGGTGGGGCTTTGGGATGAGTCAGGAGGGTGAAGCCCTCACGAATGGGGTTCGAGTCTGCGTAGAGGAGCCCCCGCAGAGCCCCCTCAGCCTCTTGCACCACGTGAGGACCCAGACAGACGGTGGCCACGCAGGAGCCAGGCGACACCGCATCTGCCGGTGCCTGGATCCTGGACTTCTCAGCCTCCGGGACTGCGAAACGAATGTCTGCTGTCACGGCCCCCGGGACTAGGCCAGGCTGATAATGTTGTCACCACAAGGACACCCTTAGGTTCCATCTAAGGTGGCGCGTGCTGCCGCGTGGACGCTGAACATCGTCAGAGAATAAACCGAGTCCCGTTTTCCTCCCGAGAACATCTGTCCTGCTTGCTAGCAAGCTGCACTCGGACATCGTCTCGTTCGCGTCAGGGATTCCGCACGGAGCAGCAGGGTAGGAGGGGGTGGGGGGACCTGTCCGGTGGTGACACTCCAGCCCTGGCAGGACAAGGGGACGGGGAAGCCAGCACAGAGGTTCCCACTTCCTCCCTGTTGACCCCGCCGTGTCCTTGGGGCAGGTCCCGGATTCCCGCAGGACGGGGGTGGGGGGTGAGGGGGGTTGGCTGAGCAGATGCCCGTGGCTCCTGGGGAAGGTCCCCAAGACCCCCAAGTGGGAGTCCAGTCGGGGACAGCCCCTCTGGCACGGGTGACCCGGGAGGCCTATGTGTACCTGGGCACATAGGAGAAGCTCTAGAGCCCCTGAAGCGTCCCCGTGACCCCCCCCCCATCTCTGCCAATCTGCCCAGTCGTGCTTCCCGCGTGTCTGCGTGGCGGGTGGAAGAGCGTGTCCTGCCGGCGAGAGGCTGGGACATCCGGGACGTCACGGGTGGGGCTGCTGCTGGGACCCGACGGGGACCCCACATGGAGGCAGCCGGGCCAGCGGGCTGGAGGCTGAGGGAGAGGCTCGTGGCGGTTCCTGCCCTTCGTGCTGCTTCTCCCGCACCCCATCCGGACCAGCTTCCTATCGCAGGCAGCTCCTGCGCCCCGTCCCCTTCGGGGCTCGGTCCAGGCGGGTGTCCGTGTGGCTGGCGGTGGCTGGGCGCGGTGCGGAGGTGGAGCAGGGCCTCCTCCACTGCTGCTCGCCTGAGGGACGGCTCTGGCCCCACTGCCCTCGCGGGACGTCCCAGGATGAAGATGTAGTGACCGGAGGCATCGGGCCTCCACGCACGTCTCCGCTGGCTTTCCTGCCCTCCCTGTCCCCGTGGCCGGTCTGACCTCTGACCGGGCCACAGCCAGGCGGGGGGCGAGGCAGGGGGAGCGTGCTGGCACCCCGCGGCCCTCCCGAGGGCCCTGGCACCCGTGGCCGCGAGTGTCACGCCAGACCCCGCGCTCCGCGCAGACGAAGGGACCTGCACGCTTTAAGCGGCGTGATGGACTTTCAGAATCCAGAAAGCAGCGGCTCCGCGGCCGGCGGGAGGCGTAAGCCAGAAGGACGTGTGCGTCCAGGGCGGGCCGCTGGCCTGCAGGCGCGAGGGGGCTGGGGTTCGGGTTCGGTACGTGGGAGGCTGCGTGTGCGGGGCCACAGCACGACGAACGAGCAGCTTGTCAGCCACGGCCCATGCTGGGGGGGCAGGGGGACGCGCTCCGGGGCTCCCGCGTGTTGCCCCCCCGACCCCAGGTGACGGTGGCCCAGACCCGTGTGACTCGCGCCCTTGCTCTTCACGGTGTGGCGTGGCCCCCGTGGGAGCGTGTCACCGTGTGGCGCGTTCAGTCGTGTGTCCTTGGACCTCAGGCGCCACGGCAACGCTGATTTGCTCTTAGGCTGCGAGTTGCCGTTGAAATTCAGCCGCGCCTGCACGCAGCCGGATCCACTCATTCCTCACTGCTGCGCGGCATTCCGGGGACATTTAGTCCTGGTGACATTTAGTCCTCCTGGCGTTTCCCTTAGGAAGGACACCGCCGAGACGTCCGTGAGCACGCGTCCTGGTGCCCACGTGTCGCGTTAGGTTCTGACGGTTCTTTGTTTCCCAAACTGCTTTTATGGCGGAATCATCAGGAAATGAGAAAACTCCTCAAGCCTGGGGCTGCCAACTCTCTCCCTATTTTTAGAAAGTGGGAAGAGTTGGACTCTGGGATCTTTAGAAACAACGAGCGTCGTGAGGAATCTTGGCAAAATGCTGAGAGAAAAAAAAAAACCTCGATGTGATTTGCCCTTAAGGGTGCTCGAACAGACAACGAGGTCCCTGGGGTGTGGCAGGGTGTCCCTGCAAATCGCTGTGACAAATTATTTGAATTCGTCCTCTGGGCAGGTACAGGGAGCGTCACGTTGACCTTATTCTCCTGTGAGCGTCTGGGAGGCTCGGCGGGACCGTTCACACACGTCAGCCTTTCTGGACCGCAAGTGCTCGTGCAGGGGACCCTCTCCTGACCATCGAACGACCTACTTGCCTCCCAGCCGGGCCTCCCCAGGGGTCTGTTGGTTGGATTTTCTCCTTGAAGACGAGACCGGCATCCTGGGCTCGAAGTGGTGCAGGCAGGACGAGCAGCCTTAGGAGCATGCCGACACGATGACTGACCTGCAGACACACAGCTACGGCACTTCTGTGTAAGCTTCTGCTTTGCTCACTATTTTGAGGGTTCAGGTAAGTTTCTTTACTTCACACGACAACGACATTGAGATATCGCTCACGGCCTACACAGTTTGCCCATCCGAACTGTACACATCGATGGTTCTTTCGTACGTGCAACCATCACCGCGATCAACCTTAGAGTCTGTGCCACTCCGGAAGGAAACCCTGCAGCCATGACCGGTCACTCACCGCCCATGTCCTCCCACCTCCCGCCCTAGGCGACCGCTAACCTCCTGTCAGTGTCTGTGGATCTGACCATTCCGGATATTTCGTGTAGTTGGAATCACACAATACGTGCTCTTGGGTTGCTCTCGCTGAGCATTGCGCTTGGGAGGTGCATTCACACCGGAGCACCTATTAGCACTTCATTCTTGGTTGCTGAATAATATTTCATTGCATGAATACACCACGTTTTACTAACCCCTTCACCTGCTGATGGACGTTCGGGCCATTCCCACTTTTTGGCACTTAGTATTTGAATAATACTGGTATAGACATTGGGGTACAGGTTTTTGTGGGGACGTTTCCATTTCTTTTCGTTTCTCTTGGGTACGCGCCTAAGAGTGCGAATGCTGCATTAACCGAAGTTGAACATTTTGAGCAACTCGTCTTGGTCAAAATTTTAATCAGCCATGTAGGTGAAGACAGAATCGATAACGATCAAGCTTGTGACTGGACAGCATGAATCGATGAGGAATCGGCTCTCGAGGGTGGCATCCTGTGGTGGCCCCTCGTCACATGTGACCGTCGAGCACCTGAACTGCGGTCGATGTGAATTAGGATGATTTATCATATGAATCATGCTATTCAAAGTCTTTGTATGAAAAAGAACAAATTATTTCATTAATTTTGCACTGATTATAGGTTGAAATGCTAGTATTTTGGATACACTTGGAGTAAATAAAACAGGTTTCTAAAATTAGTTTCACCTGTTGCGTTTCACGTTTCTGATGTGGCTACAAGGAAACGTGTCGTCACTCAGGTGCCTCACCCCCTGTCTCCGCCGGGCAGTTACCCGTTTCCGGTTCCTTCTCTCCTTCAAACCTTGGACGGACACCAGCTTCCCAGGATTTGGAATCAGACCCACCTGAATTCAACACCAGATTCTTTGTCCCTGGACAGCTGTGGGCAAGCTACCTAACGTCACTGCGTCAGTTGTTTTAACTATAGAACAATTTAAGGTCGTATTTGTTTCATCGAAAAAAGTGACACAGAGAATCAGCCGAGCGCAGACACGCAGGACGCGCTGAAGGGACCCTGGCTCTCTCCTCTGCCGCCTTCACCGCCATTCTGCTAGGTGGTGGGTGATGGGCCTGGTCAGACCATTTACAGTTCTGGGTGGGGACAGGTGCCTCTCGTGGGACGTACAGTGTCCTCGATTTAATAAGGGACTTCAGGATGCTCCGCTGAATGAAATGATTTCCACGGTGGACTCTTTTCGGATAGGCAGAAGCTAATGAATAATAGGAACGCCGCCTCTCATCTCTGCTTTGATTTGGGGATGGAACTTTGCCCATCTGCAGGGCAACAACACTCCAAGTCTCAAACTACTTCCAGGCGGTTTGAACTTTATTCAGCATTCAGCATATATGAGATTGTTTGCATGTGTTTCAGGATGTCGTTCGAACCATCCAGAACTCATTCAATGTGGAAAACTAAGTGAGAACTTCCCAAGGCAACTTGTTCTCTCTTCAGAGGTCAATGGCATTTCCTGTTTCCGTTTGGACTCAAAACATCACATGACGTTCTCCTTTCTCCAAACACTTGGGATCCTGGCTTGACCCAGGAAGGCGTCGTTTAACTGAAATGAAAAACACAGGCCTATCGCAGACTCTCGCCTCTCTCCCCAGTTCCGGGTCCCGCCCGGTGGACCAGAAGCTCTTTCCTCCCAACAACGTGGGTCGCGGCTCGTGGTCTCTCCGCTTCGCTAAGATTTACTTCCTTCTCCGGCGTCGGCAGCCACCCACGATGTCTTTCCCTAACGTTTTGCACTTTTGGAAGCAGATTGAGCCTCCGACACAGAGAGACGTGGATGGGAAGGGGTCGGTCACCGCCTTTCCTTCACCGACTCTAACAGCTGGGGTTCTGGGTAACCAACCGACACGCTTGGACGCATTTCCTCGCTGTAGGTTCCTGCGGGAGGACAGGCACATGAAGTAATGACGCCATCGCAGGAGCATCCCTGTCTCTTTTCCGTGCTTTTCTTCCCGAGGTGATCTGTATCTAGAACATTCCTACTTGGCACGCAGCTAAAAAATACAGGAAGCCACAAGCTGCCTCTGTCCTTGTGGGAGGAATGCGGGGAGCTGTCTGGGGAAGCAGGGCGGCACCCTCTGCAGCCCGCGGACCATCTTGCTTCCATTTGCTCGATCAGGGATTCGACATCTTTCAGCCATGTGTGAACTTTGCACCCTTGAGATTCCTGCTAGAAGTTGCATTTTGGGGGGTATCCCGCTGCACCCTCTGAGAGAAGTTTCTAAAGACTTCCTTCCAGCTGTCACTAACGATGAGGAAGAGTCACTCACTGACAGAACTGCTTTGATCGCCCCGGCCTCCGTATGCAATAGGCACAAAGGGCAGGAGAATGTCGGAAATGGTACCCCAACCTCAGTGGGTTCTCTGCCTAAAGGACGCAAGAGGCCGTGGCTGTGCCCTGACCAAATCCCCCCGTTTTAGCACTAGAGGAGATGCAGCGAGCATCTCAGAAAGCGAAGCTGAAATGTGGAGCTGCGTGGCTTTGCCGGAGCCCCTGGAGGGAAGCCTCGTCGCCTCTGGTCCGTAGGGGCCCCCTCCAGGGCCTGCGTCCCAGATGTGCGGAAGGGGCTGTCTGCTCCGGCCTCCTGAACCCTGACTTACGGCGTCCCCGAGCAGGAGAGGCCGACACACGGTGCGTGCTTCCCCCCGCTCCTGCGCTCAGAGCTCCGCCGCCGCCCCGGCTTCGGAACAACACGCAGGTGACTGCGGCTACAGAGTTCGTTACTGCCCAGAGGCGGGAGCCGCCACTCCTACTTCATTGTCAGAGTGGCCCGCGGTGACAGCAGGTGGCAGGGGCGGGGAGGTGGGGCCAGGCCCGCGGTCTCCCCGGGGACAGTTGTTCTATCCACAGCGACTGGAAACTCAAACATTATTCAGTGGAATTGAGAATGATTTCAGCCCATCCCACAATTAGAATCAGAATCAAATTATTTACAGAAAAATGAGCTCATAATCCACTTTCTGACGTAACAACTCCCAATGTTCGCACATTGTTTTCAGTCTTTGTCCATCATAATTCAGAAAACGATCGTGCTCGTCTTACGTTTGGTGACTTTCATTCATTTAACCAAATGGTTGAAAATGAGATGTGAAGCTATAGAGCTTCCATGAAAACAGGTACCTGAACACATGAAACGGGGCAGAGAGAACTATTATTGAATGATAAGCACATGCAAGCCACAAGAATTTATTACAGTTATGGCCTTTATTCCTAAGCAACCTAAAAACTGAATAAAAGCAAATCCCATAGATATGTAAAGAAAACTCAAAAACAGAAAATTGTTCTGGGAGATTCTAATGTATTTCTTTCAGAGATGAGTCAACTACGCAGATAAAAATGAAGAAGAATCGAGTTTGGGAAATGCGTGAACACCCTCAGCATAACAGAGCTGTATAGGAGACTATATTCTGGAGAAAATAGATGTTCTTTAGTGACGATAGGCATGGACAGAACTCAGTTGTGTAATCGGCCATGAAGAAAACATGAATAAATTCCAGAAAGTAGAAGTTTTAGAGGCCACATTTCTTTGCTCATAATCTAATAAAACTGGAACTCAGTGGTCACGTACACATAGATGCCCCGAACACGAGAAGGCTTTGCATGACCTGGTGGCGCCCATGTGAAGCCGTGTTTTATCAGCAGGGAGGGGTCCTGCCTTCATTGAGAACTTGTGAATTCGGGGACACACAGTGGTGTTAGGTAGGTGAGAGGCCAGACTTGTGCTGGGGGAGTCTGGATTCTCTGGAGTACCCGGGCCAGCCTTCAATCCTTGGAACTGGCCCCATCGGTTCAGAAAAGCTTGGTGAGGAATGAAGAGCTGACGATCAGCCCAGGGTGAACTTTAGATGTTATTTCTTCTGCTTTCCGCGTCGAGGACACGGGGGACTCCGACCGTGTCGCCCTGCCAGGGGCCCGATAAGATCTCCCTTCCGTGTCTGGGGCTGAGCTCTGCAGCACTGGACACTCAATCAGCGGAAGAGGAAGCCGGGCCTTCCTCCCCCGCGCGTCCTGGCGTCCGAGTGCAAACTCACCTTTCACAGAATTCCCTGGCGCTGTCGGCTCGGGGCGCTATTTTGGTGTCTCGTGTAATTCCCGTCGGCTTTAGACTAAACAGGGGACTGTGTTGGGGTGTCCACGTGTGGCTCCTTAAAAGGAATGCCCCCCCCCTTCCACAAAGAGGGCGCAGCTGAGGTCAGGCTTCATCGGCCTGTTGGCTCCATCTCGTCCTTATAAACTCGATCTCGTCCTTATAAACGCGACGTATGACAACGCTCCGTGAGGTAACCTGGGTGCGTGGGGCTGGGAGGGGGCAGGACTGGTCTTTGATGACCGAAACCTTTTAAATTTAGACAAAACAGTAGTTAACGGGTCTATCCCCGCCTCGTGACCCTACGGGAACGTTACTTTGTCCATTTGGGAAAGCTCAGAAGGTGGGGAGGGGCGCAGAGCGGTGGGAGACGGCCCCCCTCCTGGATTTGCTGTGTAAACACAGCGGCGGAACTCCTTGCGTCTCACAAACCCGCGTTTGTAAAATGGGATCAATTAAGACAACGTGAGCTGGCACTGGCTGGCGGTGAGTCATCCCCCTCGCAAAGCCCCACGCTTCCAGAAGATGCCACGTTGCAAAAGACTTCCAACCACAAGCTCTGAATTAACTGGGACGAGTGTCAGCTGCACTCCGCAGCGACAGGGCTGCGCGTGGAGCCCGGGGGTCTGCAGCCTCCCGTGTGCATCAGGGGGGCTTCGGCACGTGGGATTCTGCCCGGCGCTGCTGCTGAGGGACCAGCACGTGTCATCGAACCGGGGGCACCCTGTAGCAGTTACTGCCCCGAGGCCCCCACCTGCTTGCAGCTGACCCCTCCTCCTCCTCCTCTCTGCACCTTCCCCCTTGGGGCAGCGCCCGCCCGGGGCCTCAGCGTCAGAGGCCTGTTTCCCCAGGCCTGGGGGTGGCGGGGGAGGGGCCGGTGTCTCTGTGTGCTCAGGACCCCAAGCTTGGCCCCCGGCATCTGCCGGCCCTCCACCGCTAACCTGGCGCGGCCGGGGAGTCCAATGATCAGGCCCTGGGGGACCAGCCGGCCAAAGAGCGATTCCACCTCGGCCGTGACACGCCGCACCGGCTACGCACAGCCCCTGCACGCGGCGTGCCGTCACATGGAAGGACAGCTGTCGTGTCACGCCACTGCCTCCGCGGTGCCGGGAGCGAGTGCTCTTCACGCACAGAGGGGGACGAAGCCCGGTCTGGGGCTTGCAGAGACGGTGGCCAGAGAATGAACCAACGCGTTGGCTTCCCCTTCGGGTTCTGCTGGGAATGGGGGAGGCTGGTGGTACGTGGCGTCCACCGTGCGGCGACTGAGGCAGCGGAGACGCGTGCACACTCGCGAACGTGTTGTCAGCTTCTAGAAAGGAAGTTACCCTTACAGCTAAGACAGACATGGCAGCAGCTAGCAAACACTGATTTCCGAACACGCGAATCGCTTGTTGGGGCAATCTGACACGATTCAGAGCAAACACTGTGCTAGCAAAGGGAAGGACACAAAGAGCACGTTTAAGTAGACGGGAGCTGATGGTATCAATGACAGCATTCTCCCGTAATACCTATAATAAGCCTGGGGCTCTGGTGAGATCGTTCAGCCAAATACACGGTCAGCTGATGGCTCGCAGAGGGGGTGAGGAACCTCTGAAGACCCTGGGGTTCAGTCAGCACCCCCGTTTGTCGTCTCCTCTGCGAGCATCAGAAGATCAAACATTTAGGATCAATTAACGGAGGGTATGGATAAGGTCCTTAAGCAAATTCATTTAGCGGTGACTTTGGACACACCACGATAACAGCAAACATCAAAACGCTGCTAACGCATCAAAACTTCTGTTTTCTTTCAGGGCTAACATCATTAAGTCAATTAACTCCTCACAAGCAACTGGGGTGTCATTCAGCCAACGAGGACGAGGAGCACCTCAAATTGTTTCACTTGCAGTGAATCCCCGTGGAGACCCCGGGGGTGACACAGCTGACGGCGTGGGAAGGCAGCTTGGTGGAGGGGCTCCCGTTCAGGTCCCTGTGGGTCAACCCCAGCCAAGGGCCCGGCCAAGAACCTCCCCCTTATTACCCACCGGGCAATATCAGAGGAAAACCACCCGCTGGAAGACGTGCAGTTGGATCCATGTGACAACTTCCTTCCCTTTTTCTACCAGCCTGAGCCGCGTGCAAGACCTGGTCCTTGTTTCGGTGTTTTGTCTTGTGGGGAATTCAACATCACGGTGATCCACTGAGCTTGCACTTGCTTTATGTTGAACTTGGACATTGTCTCTCATTTGTTTGACTTTGTAAAAAGGCTTTTAAAGAGGATTTCTCCGGAACAAGTGTGCAAAGAGGCTCCTTCCAGCCTTCGAGGGCCACCAGACAGGAAACTGTGAGCTAGGATGGAGCCTAGATCCAGAGTCCTCAGCCCTGTGCCCTTCGGAACTCCTCAAAGACCTTATTGAAAATACTGGTGTCACCCTGAGGAATCCGGGGGGGAGTATACTAATCTGTCATTTATTTTGAAATATGGCAAAAAGAAAAAAAAGGAAAAAAAACGTAGAAGGAGGGCAAGGCATGCGGTAGAGCAGGCAAACCCCATCACGGGTAGAGTCTTTGCGGTGTGCACGTGTTCATTGTAAAACTATTTTATTGTTTTCTATTGTTTGGAACTTTTCATAATAAAATGTTGGGAGGAAAAGAAATATTTGGAAATGTATGCTATTTGCAATAAAAAAAGAGAAATGATGGATCACATACTGGAATGAATACAGTTGAAGAATAAATTAGCAAATTGTGAAATTGGGTGCAGGAACTGTCCCCCCAAACCAACCAAACAACCCATCAACCAACCAGCCAATAAATAGGAAAGAACAAAGAATTAGAAAATACGAAATTATGAGCTATCTGGGGTGGTAGTTTGTAAAGAGTCCCAGAAAGACATAAATGACCTCTGAGAAGGGGGCAGATCTGCAAAAATAGAAACGATTTGAAAAGGCCCCGTGCCTCCTCCCTCCTCGTGAGATCGGAATCTCTGGGGCCGAGCCCTGGGATCGGCGTGTCTGAAGCTCCTCTGAGACTTGAACGTGCATCAGGGCTGAAAGCTGCTGGCTGGGACGCTAATGTACTTCGAAATCAAACAGCTACGGGAGCTCAGAAATGGTTAAAATGAAGCAAACGCCAAGATTTTAGTGACAGCACAGGCTTTGTCTAGGCTCCGGAAGGCCGGCTTTCTCCCATCGGTAACGTCTCAATCGGCATCGGGACAGAAACACAAATGTTGGGTAATTATTCGTACCCGTTTTCTGACCAAGTCCTTGTGCCGTCGGACGTCAGTGGAGTCGAACACGTGCTTACGGCTCAGTCAATGTTTTTTGGACTCAGTGAAAAGCTTTCCTTCCCTTTTTGGTCTTTGCGTTGTTTTTCGTAGACCAGTAAACACGAGCTTCTCCTGTCGTCTGTAAGTAAACACCTAAGGACGACGTGCAGTGACCAACATTTCCACTTTTTCAGATAAATAAACTCAAGGAATTCATTGGAGAGCAAGGGATTTGCGGTGAAATTGAGAGCAGGGGCCACGCCGGGAGTTGCCTTTGGTGCCACCGGGGCGTTTGCAGACACCTGTCGGGCCGCGGGCCGTGTGTGAGAAGCCCGTTCCTCCCCTCGAGGACATGATCCCACTCCCTCCGGGGCAGAGAGGCACAAAGATGTGTACAATCCCACGGGCTGAGCGCCACGCAGACACGTGCGTGCACAGACTCTTGGAGTTCAGACTCCGGACTCTAGAACAGTAACTCCGCGGGACTGGCAGTCACTGCATGGCAGGTCCCAGGCGCCGTCCCTGAGGCCGAGGCCGTCGGGGATCGAAACGCGATGCTTCCGGCACAGGCGCAAACGGCGTTCCAGGGCCCCGTCCGAGTTTCCTCTCGTTGCTCCTGCAGGGCTGGAGCTTTCTGTAAACAAGTCAGGTAACAGTTACGTTAAGCCGTGCCAGGTGCCTCGGCCTTTCTTTTCCTTTTTTCTCTTTAAAAATGACCATTGAAACATGTAAAAACCATTTATGTCTCTGAGGTCCTACGAACGTGGGAGGGGGCTGAATTTGACCAACTCTTGTTCTATCTAGGGTGCATCTTCAATCCACTCCACACGGCTCTCAGTCTTGCGAATGACCCCTAAAACCAACTCAGACAGGGCTGCTGTCCCCAGAGACCCGGAGTGTCCCCGGTGGGGGGATCGCGTGGCTCCGCGCCTGCCGTGAGGCTCGCGTGGCTCCACGCTGTGGATGACTTTGCTTCACCACGCGTGGATGGCGGCTCGCCCGCACGGCCTGCTTCCATGAAACACGAGGGAGAGTGTGCTGCTGCCCTTCCCAGTAAAACCTGAAGACCCGTCCCGGGGTTCCTGGCTTTGCCTTTGCACAGATCCACAAGTGATGTCTCCTGCTTCCTGGAGATCGCTGTGACCCAGATGAACTTGATCCCACGTGAAGAAGACACGCGTAGCCAAGGCACAGCCAACGCTCAGCTGACTTGTAAGAATTAACCCTTTGTTCCCAAGCCCGTGACAGGTTTTCTTTGCTTACGAGCGTGATGCATTGTGTCAGAGAGCTGTGTGGTGCGCGCACACCGTGTCCCACCAGAGCTATTCCAGTCCAGCCCACACTTCTGAGCAGGCACGGATCAAGAGAATGGAGTCCACGTTGGACACGCATAAACCTGAAAAGACATTCTCACATGTCTCATGTCAGGTACACGTTGAGTTCTTCTTCCAGAAGGGATAAATCTTGCCATAAATTGCTTCGAGTCCTAAGCGAACGCATCTGGGAAAGCAGGACGAGCAGCCTGTCCAGTCTGTACTGTCAGGACAGCGGAGGGGCCGGCCGACCGGAGAGCAGACACTGCACACGTGATCTGCATTTGCGAATAACGCGAAGTGACACGTGAGATGCCAGCACGGCAGCTATTTGCAAACCAGGGTCGCTAGATAATAAGCACAGTTTCAATCGCTGGGCCAAATGCTCAGACCCCTCCACGGGGCTCAGCCCTGTGGACTTTCAGAGCGTCTGTTGCTCCCAAATCACGACTGTGATTTCGTACAGATGCTGTGACCTCTGCTTCTGGGTCTTTCTGTCAACTCAGGGTTCTGGCCCTGCCCGTTACAGAGACAGATGCACTTCCGGTGTTGGCCACTCTTTGGCCAACTGCTCGTCAGTGGGCGAAGCGTATTTATTAATAATAATAACCGACATTCACTGCACAGTTGACACGAGCCAGGCATTAGGCTAAGTCCTTCAGATGGCATCGTCACCCCCCTCCGGCTTACAAGGACTCTAAAGAAGGCACGGGCAGCCCCGCACCACACGGCCCTCCCAGAACGCGGTTTCGCTCCGACTCGGTTTGAGAGAAATCCTCGGACAACACGGAGCGTCACGAGAGCTTTCAAGAGCAAAGAACATCTCATTCCGCACCCGGGAATTCCCGGAATTCCAGCTGGAGCTGCGCTGGGGTCCTAACTGAAGCCCCTCCCACGGGCAGTGGCACGAGTAGGGACAGCTTCGCGCGTGCCCAGCTCCACGCAGCGGACCTCGTGAGCGTCGCCCGGCCGAGAGCAGCAGCCGAAGGGAGCGGCTCTTCGCACAGAGTACAGACGGGGCGTTGAGGTGACGCCGGAGGACGTCCAGAGGGTGACGGCGTCTCGCCAGAAAGAAAACGCCCTCGGTTAACGGTGCGCGGTAGCGGCGACGAAGAAAGCGTCGTCTAACACGTGCTAACAGGTTGCCCTTGTGCCCGTCGCTTTGCTAGAGCCGCTCCTCTTCATTAGGAAAATACAATCGTGCGTTTTTACCCCCCTTCTCGCACCGGTTCCTGGTCTCGTAGACACGGATCCGCCACACGGACCTGGGAACCCGACGGCCGTGCCCCCTGGGGGCTGGCTGTGCCGTCGCCGTCTCCGGCCGCGGCTCAGAGACGCAGGTGACTGTCCGGAGCCGACACAGCCCGTGCACGGCCGCGCTGGGCTTCGCACTCGGGCCCGTCTGCCCCCGGCGCGCGCTCTGGCGACAGGACACCTGCCTGGGGCTCGTGCTGTCTCTGCCGCTGACGGGCCACCGGACCTTGTAAAAGCCGGAGGAGGTCACGCATGTGGGAGCCCTCGGGGAAAGGTCTCGTCGGTTCCAAGGTTAACACCTTTTATACCCCGACGGTCCCAGGGACCGAACAAGCTTCCACATCGGGGAGCTCAAGCGCGGGAGCCTGGAGCATGTGGGAGGCCGGCCGGCTGTCCCGATGCAGACGGTGCGTCCGGCCGGCCTGGTCCCACTGGGCCACGTTCACGGTGTCCGTAGGCTGACCGACGTGCTGTTTAAAACGGGACAGCGCCGAACCATGGCCTTCCGTCCCGTTTAAAATGGGACGCGTGGCCCGCCGACCTGGGGGGTCTCCCCTCGGCATGAGGAAATGCTGGGGAGGCCTGAGCCTCAGAGGAGATGCAGGAGCCGGTGACAACGTGACGGAACTCACAGCCGCGCGCCCGTCTGTCCGCACACTCACTCCCTGAGGGGGTTCGTCTGCACAGCGGCTCCTACTTTCTGGGGGAAGCACCACCCCGACCTGGAAACCAGCCTCTGGGGGCCCGGTGCTCGGACTCCCTCCACCTGATTTATTGGATCAAACGTCTGACGTTTCGAGATGATTTTTAAAAATGGAAACGAATCGGGAGGCAGAGGGTTCCCTCCGGGGTCCAGAACTGGTTTTGTCCTCTTTTCGCAGAAGAGCAGGGTCGGCTTCGGTGGAGACACCGTGAGGGACAGCGCTGAGACTGGGGCGGAGCCGGTGGGGACGCCTTTTCAGGGCTCACGTGTCTGAGGACCAGCTGAGCCTCTTGTCGGTTCTCAGGGTTCTCGGGGCTCCTGCTCGCTCGCGCTGTTGGCTTTCGCCGCTGTCGTCCATCTGATGGGCCTGGCCGTCCCCCGCCGGGGCCTGTACGTTTCCTGGTCGTCACACCGCTCGAAGGAGCTGTTTCGGTTGGAGGCCTCCCGTGTCCCTGACGTTGGTGAGCGTCCCCACCAGCACCTCGGGGAGGCCACACCGAGTCCTCCCGGATGTCCCCCCATTCCTGGCTGACCTGTGCCCGTCGGTGACACCACTGGCCATCACGGGGATGGACAGCAGGAGGCAGTCCCGATCGCCTCCCAGACGTGCCGTTTGCAGTTGAGAAAACGAGACTTCAAGGTGGAGGTGACCCCCACAAGGTGACACGGGTTCACGGGCGTTTGCAGAACCACAGCTGCCACCAGGCCTCCGGACGCCCACGTCCAGGGCTTTCCCTCCCCCGAGGTGCCACGCTCCCGGAGGCTCACGGGGAGCATCACGGCATTCCGGCCAGGCAGCTGACGGTCAGATTCCCGCAGGGTCCCTGCCCCGGCGCGCCATTCCTTCCGGAAGAGCCGCACTCAGCCTGTCGTGACTGGTGCCACCGGGGCCGGGCTCGCTCGGGCCGTGCTGTCCGCGGTGGCTCGCCAGCTGCCCTCGCGGGTCGCGTGGCCTCGCGCTCGGCCAAGCCGGGGTCGTCCACGCCCTGTCGCCCTTAGAAAACGCTCGCACAGCCCCAGTGGGAGCTGCCACACAGTGAGGACGTGTGTTTGCTTTTTACTGTGACAAGTGACCGTAAACTTAGTGGCTGAAAACAGCACAGTGTGTCCTCTCACGGCTCTGGAGGTCAGCAAGGCTGAAAAGGGGTCTTGCTGGGCCGCAGTCGGGGTGTCAGGTGGTGGGGGCCGTGCTATTTCTGGCAGCGTCTAGAGGCCACCTGCGTCTCTGGCTGGTGGCCGTGTCCTCCGTCTTCGAAACCTGCTTCTCTGGTCGTGTCTTCCCTGACTCGGACCCCGGCCTCCCTCTGTCACCACAAGGCACCTGAGATGACAGTGGGCGCACCCAGGTCACCCCGGCTGAGCCGCTCCCCTCCAAGTCAGTGTGTCACCCCCTTAATTAGGTGTCTCTTCCTTGGATGTCCCTTTGCCGGGTGACTACACGTATTCCCAGGTCCTGCTGAATAGAACGTGGACATCTTTAACCAGATCTGCTGCCCGTCACACGATCCCCGGTGTGGCACTGAGGCTCCCGGCAGGGCGGGCGGGCCTGGGGTCACAGCGAGTGCCGCAGCGAGGTGTGGAAGGCCGGCGCCCGCTCTGCCGTACGTGTCCTTTACGTCCTCAATCAGGTCAGTCAGTGGCCGCTCGCGTCCCTTAGGACACAGTAACGGCAGTCGCCGCTGCTCTGTGTGGCTGCTGGGTGACCGCGTGGCCTGAGGGCCCCTCCGTGCTTGTTACTTGGGAGGAACGCCGTTCGGTAACCGTCACCTCCGGTCCTGTCACAGGCGGTGTGGCAGTTCCCAAGGGCCGGGCCCTTGTGTCAAGCTGTTTCCTGGAATGTCACAGCCCCGTCGCCCCCTGGAGAAGGCATTCCAGGGTTTGGTGGTTCCTTTGGCACCTGCACCGCGTCTACGTGTGCTACGTAATTTATGTCACCAGTTAGCCCTGCATGCCGAGTCTTCTTCTGTTTCTAAAGCCATCACCTATGGGACACTGTGACACACCGTGCGGACACATCACCCCACTTCGTGCCGGGGCTGGGCGGATGCGCCCCATGGCGGTCCCTCCTGTGGCTGCTGGGCCCCAACACCATGGACATCTCCAGCTGCCGGGCGCCTGCTCCATCCTGTTCTGTCCTCGGGGACCCCCCCCACTCAGGGCCACCGGCTGAGAGCACACCGCGGGGGGCCTGAGCGAGGACCGTCCCCTCCCGGTTTCTTTCCGGAAGCTGATGCGTCTCGGTACAGAGACACAGCTGCACGAAGCCCTTAGAGCTGAGTCCGGGTGACCGGTGCCCCTGGGAGGTGGAGAGAAAGGACGGGGCGACCGGGCCAGCTCCAGGGAAATCCGCGCGCTCACCCCCGTCCCCATGACCAGGGCATCGTCGCCCGTGTGCGACCCGGGGGGCTGGCTGTGGCAGAAGAGGGGTCCCCTGTCCGCAGAGCCACCCGCGGTCCAGACAGCAGTGAGTGGCTCCGCTCGGGGTGAGGTCAGGGGGACGGAGCGTTCCCTCCAAAGTCAGTACCGGCACCCTGTGTTCGACCCGCTGACCAACGGGAAGCAGAGACATCCCTAAGCCGCTGGGAGTGCTGGCGCCCAGGTGCCGGTCACCCTCCGTGCACCCGGCGTGATTCCCGGTGTCCTACCTCACGGGACGCCCCCAGACCCCTAAGGAGCAGGCGGCTCCCCCCGGCACAAGGACGGTCAGCGACTGGCCTGCGACGCACGGCGAGTGGGAGACAGATTCCACCCGCTGGGAGAGCCCCTGGGGGCAGCGGGGAGCAGGGCTGCGCCCTCATCTCCTCCCCAGGGTGGGAGAAGTTTCCAGAAAGCCCCGCCCCACGGCGCGGGAGAGGCAGGCGGGAGAGCTGGTGGGGGCCCAGCCAGCGCCTTCTAGCCCGTCGGGAAGTAAACCGTAACCCTTCCTTCAGGTTTCCCCGTTCTCGTGGTCTCGTCCTCGTGGGGACGTCGGGGTGAGGGCAGCTTGTCCCTCCCGGCATTCTTCCCTCAACAATGGGGCCCTGTCCGCGGTCCCCTGCTTATCTCTTCCGTAGAACATTCCGTATCAGCCTGTGACCTTCCGCCGTCTGAATGCTTTCGAGGACGGACAGGAAAGCAGACGCAGCTCAAATGTCCCAGCGTCTCGGCGTTAGACCAGCAGCCGTGTGTGCACAGACGAGGCTTCGTGCTAGAAGCACATCTTGTCGGGGCTCCAGGGCACCCACAAAATGCAGAGGCGCAAGGTATGCGCCCGAGATCGTCCAAAGGGCCAACTAAGCTGCCCCTCGTGGCGCGGGGGTGGGGGAAGCCCCCCGAGGTAATGGGGTGTGACGTGCCTGAAGGACAGGCTTTCAGCTCAGCTTGCGCCTGCATTGATTTCTAGGGGCGTTTCGAGGCCACGTGAGGGGTTTCCGCAGTTCGTTTCACTGCGTTCTGCAGATGAAAGGAAAAGACAAGACTCAGGGAGCAGAGTGATACACAGTATCCCAGATTCCGGTGGGAAACAAAAAGTGGGGTCACGTGTGGGAGGTGCAGGAAAAAAACTTTAAAAAATGCAAGAAAGTCGGAAACAAGAATCATAACACAGAGAACAGGAGCCACGTGCCCGCTGGATGCGTAAACGCACAGGCCGGGAGGAGCGGCCTGGGCCCCGCCGGAGCCCGACGGGAGAGGGGCTTCCGGCCTCCAGGGAGGATTTGCCGAGCGCCTCCGGGGCGGGCTGGGGGCAGCTGGGACCGGGCGCCTCCGGGGGGTCTGGGGGCAGCTGGGACCGGGCGCCTCCGGGGGGTCTGGGGGCAGCTGGGACCGGGCGCCTCCGGGGGGTCTGGGGGCAGCTGGGACCGGGCGCCTCCGGGGGGTCTGGGGGCAGCTGAGACCGGGCGCCTCCGGGGGGTCTGGGGGCAGCTGGGACCGGGCGCCTCCGGGGGGTCTGGGGGCAGCTGGGACCGGGCGCCTCCGGGGGGTCTGGGGGCAGCTGGGACCGGGCGCCTCCGGGGGGGCTGGGGGCAGCTGAGACCGGGCGCCTCCGGGGGGTCTGGGGGCAGCTGAGACGGCGGCAAAGGAGGCAGGTGTCTCCTCAGCAGCCTCGCACGTCAGCGCCGGAGCCCGCGGACGGGCAGCGTGTCAGGGGGTGCTGCCCTCAGGGTAGCCCAGTGATGGGGTGCAGGGAAGGGCTCTGTTTCCCAGGGACCGGCGGGCGCAGACCGGCCTGGGCGGGGACACTCGCGCTGAGGCCAGGAGGAAGGCAGGGGCTGCTCTGTGTGGACTTCGGGGCCAAGTGCGTCCCGGGCAGACGCAGATGGGAGCTTCCGGCACCGGCAGCGAAGCCAGGCCCCCGGCAGAGGCAGACGGTGGGAGCGGAGAGCGTGTCGTGCCGCAGGGGGCGTCGCAGACCTCGGTTTTGACTCGGAGACGAGGCAGCGAGGGGCCTGGGAGGGGCGCGGCGCGGTCTGGCTCAGATGTGAGCAGGATCGCTGTGCTCTACGTGGAGCCAGACGTGGAGGAGGAAACGGCTGTGTGGCTAGAACATTCCCTTCCTGATCTGCGGAATGTCAACGAGCGTAACTGTTTCAAAGAGGTTTATGGGAGATTCTATCTGGATAAAGCCACAAGGCATTTGGCAGGATTTCCGCACGACCCAGGGAGGAGGGAGCCCTGGGCCCACACCAGCAGCTCTGCACTCAGGGAGCCGAGCTGAGGCATGTGCAGCGCGGCCAAAGCCGTCGGGGCCACGGGCAACGCCTCCACCTCCCCTGGGCGCTCCGCGTGGCCCCATGTGGGTGACAGCCTGCGAGGGCGCGAGGGGAGGCCCGGCAGCAGCCACCGGCCTTGGCTTAAAGCCGGCCGGAAACTCGGGGTTTGCTCCACCCCTTCGTGACTGGCAGGGGGCAGGGACGTGGGGGGCTTGCTGTGGCCCCCCAGGCCCCACCACAGCCGTTTCCCAGCATTGTGCGATGCTTTACAAACCCAGGAGGTCTTTTTTTCAGTTTTACTGCCCGTGCTTACTTTTTTATTCTGTTTTTACTGTTTTTTTCTTTTTCTTGTTTTACACTTTGTTTTGACATTCCATATTACTCTACATTAATGTCAGGTGGGCGGCATGGTGGTTAGAGGTGTGCGTAATTTAAGAAGTCATCCCTGACTAGTCCGGTACCCTCCAATATCATTCTATTAATTCGGGGTGCAC
This sequence comes from Lyroderma lyra, assembly GCA_004026885.1. Lineage (NCBI taxonomy): Eukaryota > Metazoa > Chordata > Mammalia > Chiroptera > Megadermatidae > Lyroderma > Lyroderma lyra. Next base: position 6,177 of record PVJL010012455.1, on the reverse strand, counting down.
GGCATTGGGGTTACACATTTACGTAATGTAAGAAGTCGTCCCCGATTAGCTAGTGGCCACCTGGCACCATGCGTTGTTATGACCACGTTGCTGACTGTATTCTCCACGCTTTACATCCCGTGACTATTTTGTCACTACTAACTGGTACTTAATCCCGTCACCTTTTCCTCCTGTCCCCAAATCTGGTGCCCGTCGGACACCACATGCAGTTACGACAGTGTTATCGCACACACTCCTTCTGCGGTTCCCTGCGATCCCCATGACGACCACGTGACAACCAGTCTGTACCCCTGAATCCTCCCCCCTTTCACTGCCACCCCCAGTCCCTGCCCCTCTGCAACGAGCCAAGAGGTCTCTGCATCTATGAGCTTGTTTCTGTTTTGTTTGTTTATTTATTTTGTTCTTTAGATTCCACTTACAAACAGAATCACGTGACTTCTGTCGGTCTCTGTCTGACACCCTCCACTCGGCCCTACACCCCCCAGGCCCGTCCACGCCGCAGGCGGCCAGAGCCCAGTCCCCCCCAGGGCCGAGCCGCGTTCCGTCGTGCGCGCCCCGCGTCCTCGCTGTCCGCCGTCCACCGCACACGCCCAGGCCGCCTCCGCGTCTTGGCCGTTGTCAGCAGCGCTGCAGGGGACGGGCGGGTGTATTCGTCTCCTCGAAGTGGCATTTCGGGTTTCTTCGGATAAATACCCAGAGGCGGGGTGACTGGTCCCTCTTTGTCCCTTGTGACAGCCTTTGTTTGTCTGGTACACGTGTCGCTGGCTCAGCTGTTTTGCTGTTTGTTTCCGTTTTCATGAAATACCTTTTTCTGTCCCTTTACTTTCAGGCTGTGTGTCCCTTTCAGCCTGAAGCGAGTCTCTCGAAGGCAGCATGTGGAAGGGTCTTGATTTCTTATCTATTCAGCCCCCCACCTTCTGATTGGAGCATTTAATCCATTTACATTCAAAGTAATTGTTGACAGATACGTGGTTATTGTCATTTTATTACTCATATTTTTGATGTATAGTTTTTCATTTTAAAGCAGTCCCTCTAAGATTCTTTGCAGGACTGGTTGGGTGGTGATGAGATCCTTTGGTTTTTTTCCTTGTCTGGGAAGCTCTTTATCTGTCCCAAATTCTAAATGACAGCCTTGCTAAGTAGGGTCATCTCGGCTGTAGGTCCTGGCTTTTCACCACTTTGAATATTTCCTGCCACTCTCTTGGCGCCTACAAAGTTTCTCTTCAGAAATCAGCTGACAGTCTTCTGTGACCTCCTTTGGAGGTAACTAACTGCTTTTCTCTTGCTGTTTTTAAGGTTCTGTCTTTGCATTTCACCTCTGACATTTTCATTGTGGTGTGTCCTGGTGTGGGCCCATTTGGGTTCATCTTGTTTGGGACTCTCTGTGCTTCGGGGGCTTGTGTGTCTGCTCCCTTCACCAGGTTAGGGAAGTTTTCTGTTATTATTTCTTCAAGTAGGTTTTTAATTTCTTGCTTTCTCTTTTCTCTTTCTGGTACCCATATGATGCAAACGTTAGGATGCTCGATGTTGTCCCAGAAGTTCCTTAAACTATGCTCATTTCCTGGGATTCTTTTTTCTCTTCGCTGTTCTGATTGGGTGTTTCCTGCTACCTCTTTTTTCTAAATTGCTGATTCAGTCCTCTGCTTAATCTAATCTACTCAACATTAGATTTCCTCTAATGTATTCTTAATTTTAGTTATTGTATTCTTTATTTCTGACTGGTTCCTTTTTTATGTTTTCTGTCTCCATTCTTATGTTTTTTATCTCTTTGTTGAAGTTCTCCTGGAGATCACTGAACACCCTTATAACCAGTGTTTGAAACTCTGCGTCTGGTAGATTATCTTCATTTTGTTTAGTTCTTTTTTTTGAGCTTTGTTTTGTTCCTTTATTTGGGACAATAAAATGTTTCTTTGTGTCTCCATTTTGGCTGCCTCCCCGTGTTTGTTTCTATGTATTAGGTAGGGCTGCTATGCTTCTGGTCTTAGTAAAGTGACCTTACATAGTAGGTGTCTTGTGGGACCTAGTGGTGCAGGCTCCTCGGCCAATGGAGCTGGGCGCCCAGGTGTGATCCTTGTGTGGGTGTGGGTGCCCTCCTGTTGTAATTGAGCTTTGGGGTCTTTTTCTATGTCAATGGGAGGGAATGATCAGTTGTGAGGGCTGGCTGTGAGTACAGGGGAGGAGCTGTGGTGCAAGGGCTGATCTTACAGAGCAGGGTTTGCTTAAGCAGTACACTGGTGCCTGCCCAGTCTGCCCTTTGGGCATGTTGTCCAGGGGCCCAAGTGATGTTCCAGCTTGGTCCGAAGTTGGCCTCCCGTCCTGCCAGCCCTGGGGCCTCCTGGGAGGGGAAGCTCTGCAAGCCAAGTTTAGACAGGCTATGTATGCCCTGCCTGAGGCCATGTGTCACGAGCTACAAAGCAATCTGCAGATGACCACCACCTGCATTGGCCTTGGAGGTGCCTTGATAGGCCAATCTGTGAACCGAGGCAGTTACCACTAGTGCTGGGCTTCAGGCTGCTCAGCCAGAGGCAAGAGACATTCCGAAGCCAGATGCTGCTTGTTTGGGTTTAACAAAACTTTGAGAGATTTTAGGGACGTCAGCAGCATGAGCTGAGACAGGTTGTGTGGAACAGCCACTGGAAATGGCTTGGGTGTACTGAAAAGTGGGGTGGGGTGGGGTCTCAGGGAATCATGGCGATGGAACGGTGTTGGCTGGGTTAATGGAGATTCACATGGCAGCCACAGGGAGGGGCGGGCTCAACAAAGGATCAATGGCTTCCTCCAGGTCCTGGGTCCCGAGGAGGCTGCCCCTCCAGCCCTCGCCCTGAAGACAGACAACTCAGTTCCTCCCTGTGTATCCCTGACACCCTTCGAGCTGCTGTCCCAGCACTGGATGGAGCTCAGAGCTAGTCCATCAGCAAATGAGTCCGTGCATGAGCCCTTTAAGAGGAGCTCCTGGGACTCCAGCTGCCCTCGTGTCACTCACCCACAATCTCCACTGGTTTCATGGCCAGAATCGAAGGGGACTTCTCCACCTGCTACGGGAACCGGGCTGAGGGGCCTGGGGTGGGGCTGGGACCCCTCACTCCTCCAGGGGGGACCTCTGCAGCCATGGTAGCCCTCCCAATTTTGAATGGTCGCACGGGGGTGTAGGACCAGCTCATTGCGTGTCTCTGCCCCTCCCACCCATCACGGGGTGGGTTCTTCTGTGTGTCTGTTGTTGTAGGGCTTCGGTTCAGCTGGGCTTCAGGCGGTTCCCAGGGTTGGCAGTTCTGCAGTTTGGTTGTAACTGATGTGGTCCTCAGAGCGGGTGAGCACAGCACTTACCGACTCCGTGTTATGGACTGGAACTCTCTAAACTGGTAGGCCTCTGTGCTGGGAACCCTGGCTCTCGCTCTGTGCCGGGTGCTGTGCTAAACCTCCCATGTTCATGATGTGATTCAGTGTTCACTACAGCTCAGTGTGCAAGGTGCCATGGTTATCATCAGTACTTTTTAGAAGAGGGACCTCAAGTTTAGAGACTTTCGTAGGAACTGGGATTCAAAGCCCTCGAGTTGGAATCCTGTCTGTGTAGTGAAACAATCACACACTGTCTCTGATTGTTACTGGTGTGAGGAACGGCCTAAATGGTGACAACGTTTAATCTTAACTGGCTTCCCGCCAATCGATGTCGGCACACGTTTTGCATCACTAGGAGGCCTGCTGCTTCCAGTGCAGGAAAAATATTGCAACAAGGTATGAGACTGATGTGAGAAAATGCATGCAACAGATGCGCGAGTCCAGCTTCGAGCCAACCTGGTAACGTGAAACAAGACTTACAGAACAGGCAGCCGAAGGGCGTGCGTTTATGTCCAATCTCCACGTACCTGAGGACACAGGGTCAGAACTGACCGCCAGCGTGGAGACAGTCAGTGCTTGTTGGTGAGACGGCTCATCTGGGGTAAAACCCCAACGAGTCTGGTGCTGACAGGAAAGCATCACAGCTGCAAAGTGGAAGTTTCCTGTTGGAACCGTCTTACACGTCGGTAACTTTTAGCCGTGGCTGAAGGTGGTGCTTGCTGCAGCCTAGCGGAGGGCCCCGCGCCCACCACCAGGTTTGAAGTCAGTGCTACTTCCATGGCATAAGGATTTCTTCTCTAGTCTGGTCTTCCATAGGAACGGCGAGGTGTTCTGTAGACGGTAGTGTAGTAATGACCTGGCCGCAGGAAGAAGGTTCCGTCCGTTCAGTCCGTCTGTATGTGGGGGCCTGGGAACACACCAGCCGGGCGGAAGGCAGGGACACACTTTGCCGCTCTGCCATGCGGGCGAGTGGCGTGGCCTCTTGTGTTCTGGCTACAGGAGCCAGGAAACGATCTTTGGGGATGACAGCGAGAACGTGGGGTGCGTGCTCAGTGTCCCCAGCTGGCGGCCATCGTGGAGAATTCTGGAACTCCACCTTCTGCCCCAAAGCCGAAGGCAGTGGGCGGAGAGGTGAGTCCAGCGGACGGCGCGGAACCTCGTTGCTGGAAGTCTAGCGAACGTGTCTCTGTGCATTTAGTTCCCAACGGGGAGCACCGCCTTTCTTTGTTTTAAATTTAAGTATGGCTGCCATGCAATCTTCTGTTTTCGGGCGTACGAGGCACGGGTTCAACATCTGCACGGCTGACCACGGGCTCTCCATGCTGAGTCGGGTAGCCGTCGGCCACCACACCAACTCGTCATGGTATCACTGTCTCCCTTCACCCCACGTCACCGATCTAAATGGCCAGGAAGCGAGTGCCATGACGTGGTTTCCACTCGGGCTCCGAACGCGGCTCCCAGCCCCGGCCCCACAGGCCAGCGAGTAGCCGATGGCCCTGCTGGTGCGACCCGGCAGCTCTGACTGCAGCCTCTCCTTCCGGAACACCGATGCCCGGGAGCTCTGCCTGCAGCCTCTCCTTCCGGGACGCCATGGCTCTGGGATCGCTCGCTCAGTGTTTTCCGGAATGACGGTCGCAACGCCTGCTGGCCGTTTCCCCGCCGGGGTAGCTGCGAACTCTCCTTCCCCCGGCTTTGCCGCTGTTTCCCCACGGCTGAGGTCTTACAGTTCACAAGCATTTTCCCAAATCGTTGGAAGGGCTATTTAAAGTGAAACTAGTACTTTTCTTCCCTCGTGAAGCTAAAAAACAAAGAAAAGAGGAAGGAGAACTTCGCGGCTTCCTCGCACTGGGCTCACCCTTGTCTCCCTAGTGGAGTCGGCGGCCACGACCGGCCACACGAGAGGGCTGTGGGGACCGCAAAGACTCCTTAAAGGCGTTGGCGACTCGGATTCGCTCCGCTGTATCTCGTGCGTGTGGTCAGCGTTGTAAGGGTGCAAGTTGGTAGCTTTTGCTTATCCCTTTTAGGAAAAAACTTCATTTTAATTCCTTTTCTTGGGAGAATCAACACGATGCTGTGCTAAGTCACCAAGCGCTTGACTTGTGACAAAGCTACCCTGACCTCCTTGGAGAGAGCTTGCTAATGGACGAAGCGTGACAGGGCTCTCGCCCCCCCGGGAAGTGTGTCTTCTGGCTGCGAAACGCTCCCCTTGGTCTGTGGATGACAGATGGCTGTGTTTTGTTGTTGTTTGTTTTGTTCTTTTAACTGAAGAAAAATGAGAGCAAGTATTTCCCTGGCGATCCGCCAGGACGAGCAACTGTGGCCCCTGGTCCTTGCCGTTTACTCTCTCGCCTGTCAGTCAAGGTGGCGTGTGTTCAAGGTCAGGTTTGCACTGTATTTCAGTGCTAGAAGCCAGAGCTTCGCTGATCAAGTTGGCGAAACATGCAAATAGCAGCTCTGAATCAGGAATTGCGATAGGTCCGTGGCTTCCACGAATACATTATGCTTCCGAGTTAATACGCCGTGAAGATACCCCCAGTCGCTTCTGATCATTTTCATACGTTCTTTCCTGAACAGGGTTTGCATACGATGACTCTTCACAAACCAAACGGTCCACCGAAAACGGATTATATGGAGGAAAAATCCCACAAGCTTTGCTCCCCCGTGGTTTTACTCACACTGGTTCCCAAATCCTGTGGCTAAAAGGGGCGATTTTTCAAGGAAACTGCTTAACCAGTCGGTGTGTGCCGTGTGTCTTGTGCAGAAGTGACATCTCTCCGGAGAGCAATTTCCAGGAAGTTATTTCTATTTAGAAAGAAAAGCTTAAGCTGAGACACTCAGTGT